>JNDQ01000900.1:0-82718 GCA_000696995.1 Apophysomyces elegans B7760
CGGCACGGTGATCCAGCCTGGCAAGAAGTTCGCCTTTTCCAGCAGCGGCAGGGCAAGTGCTACATCGGGTACAGAAGGATACTTTTCCATCAATGGTCCAGATGGTGAGATTGTTCGCTTCCACTGGGATTGTCCTTGGGGAGCGGGTACCAACAAATTTGACAAAGTGTATTACAATGATGAAGCATATATCGTTGGCGACAAGGGCTTCAACCGTACTTCAAACGGAGCATTGGGCGAAGGCACTGTTACCGTAGTTAACTTGTAGAATCAACATTTCTTAAATTTCTCTCAAAATAAAACAAATCTTGACTGTTTGCAACAAAACACTCATGTTCATTTTCTGCAATCTGTAATACTGAAGTTTCTGGTAGCAAGTTGTTATTCATACAAGCAAAAGTGTCCAAGTGAAATTAAATTGCGCATTATGGCATTTCATGGTACTTAGGAATAGAATCGCATAGGTTCGGAAAGATAAGGGCACAGTGGCATACGGCCGAATAATTCCTTTGCCATTCAGGTATAAATAGCTTTCGCAAAATACTAACAATAAACTAAACAAGACAGCTTACATCATTCAGCAATGACGGTCCATGCCTCTCTCGTCAATCCTATGAAATCGACAGAGCCGTTACAAAAGCATGTATGCCTGGAAATTTCTCCAAACCATGTTACTATTTGTATAGATGTTTTTAAATAAATACAACTACTTCACGCCCTCTTTTCGCCCCGTACCATATCCGGAAGACAAGGAATCCTCCCCACTTTCGTATCAATCATTGTATATTATTCGAATCAATCCTTGGACGGCAATCAGTCAAGAAAACGATGATATAAGATTTTCTTGGAACAATCAGCTTGTTTCTTGAGGTATGAAAACTCTCTAACTAAAGTCACATACTGACTCCGGAACGTTATAACGCCCTTAACGATGTCTCAGCTATGTATCTATAACAGTACTCATAATTATGCTATTAGTCTCAACTTTCTTTGCAGATAAAATACAGCTCCAAAGGATTCCT
Organism: Apophysomyces elegans B7760; assembly: GCA_000696995.1. Taxonomy (NCBI): domain Eukaryota; kingdom Fungi; phylum Mucoromycota; class Mucoromycetes; order Mucorales; family Mucoraceae; genus Apophysomyces; species Apophysomyces elegans. Next base: position 1,023 of record JNDQ01000900.1, read on the forward strand.
TCTTAGTTTTAATTTTCACGCACATTAGAAATCCTAAATACTACAGGTACCACCAAACAAGGACTGTGGACACAAGGCGTTTGATGTGGATTAGGTTGTGGCGCGTTTGTATAAGAGATCTTCTGTAACCGGCTGAAGGTAGACTCTTAACCTACAGAAAGCCGCGTGAAAGGTTGGAAATTACAAGATAAAAGAATTTTTCTGTCAAAATCTAGTACGAGCTCTTCCTTCATTACAAGGCATCGCCATGTGCTGTTGATAAGCGGAAACAGGAAACGGAGAATGGTATGGTCCTGTTTGCTGCTATGGTCTGTTGTTCTAAATATTGTTGATCAAGATGTTAAGACAATTGGCTCTTTGACAATCCCTCTGGGAAGAGCCCATTTCACGTGGGGGATATTCGTTAGTCATTTGGTGGTTGAGCTTGGGTTTGCAACACGAGCTTCAGTAGGATAAGCAACAGTCAATAACCATGGTCCTGTTTTTGCCTTTTCTAAACCTATGCGATTCTATTCCTAAGTACCATGAAATGCCATAATGCGCAATTTAATTTCACTTGGACACTTTTGCTTGTATGAATAACAACTTGCTACCAGAAACTTCAGTATTACAGATTGCAGAAAATGAACATGAGTGTTTTGTTGCAAACAGTCAAGATTTGTTTTATTTTGAGAGAAATTTAAGAAATGTTGATTCTACAAGTTAACTACGGTAACAGTGCCTTCGCCCAATGCTCCGTTTGAAGTACGGTTGAAGCCCTTGTCGCCAACGATATATGCTTCATCATTGTAATACACTTTGTCAAATTTGTTGGTACCCGCTCCCCAAGGACAATCCCAGTGGAAGCGAACAATCTCACCATCTGGACCATTGATGGAAAAGTATCCTTCTGTACCCGATGTAGCACTTGCCCTGCCGCTGCTGGAAAAGGCGAACTTCTTGCCAGGCTGGATCACCGTGCCGTTGGGAGGGTCAATTTCTTTGTCAAAATTGAGTGGATACTCGATAATCTTTCCCCATTTCACGTCAAAGTCCTTGAGTTCGATGGGTGCTTCTGTCTTGTTCACAATCACAACGGAGACCCATTGGCTTTGAGTTCTTGGATCGTCGGCAGTCATATTGTAGAAGATAGAAGATAGAAGAAGATGATGATGGTAATGATAATGATAATGATAATTCTGTCGACAGCGAAACAGAAGGGTTATTTATACTAAATTTTTGCCATGTCCTCAGTCCTTTTTTAAGAGAGCATGACAGCGGTTGTGCGTTCGGGCAGCCAACAGGAAAGGGAAATGGACAGAGAGAGAACACCTGAACGAGCATATTCATGCAACGTTACTGTAACCTAACCTAAGACGGATCTGATTTGATTGGCTAGTTTACAAGAAACCTTACACAAAGAGCGTAAACAGCGCAAGCAAGGAAACCAAAATGAACCGAAGGACAAAGCGACAAAAACCAGCAGAGGAAGGAACGTGCACGACTATAACTGCCAAAAAGCACTGGGCGGATCTCGGTTCGACAGGATTGAGCTTACTGATTCACGTTCCTTTTTGCCAACAAACCTTATCTCGTACACGGATCCGCGGAAAACAAAACTTAATATTGCAGACATATTTGGAGTTGTTTCCGGGCAATGTTGCCTGACACTTTTTGTCGCATTTGTGGTGCACTAAAGTATAAGAAAATTAGGCAAAGTGAAACCCTTTGATGTCTGCATGATGATGATCCTACCTCAATCTAACGAGACCAAGGCTAGTAAAGAAGCATCTCTGCTAGGACAACGTCATATGAGAGTAACCGAACGAGTGATTACTGTGATGAAGTGCCGGGTTAACAAAAGCGAGTGCTTTCGGTGATGTTTTTCTGTTATGGAGACGGAGCTTGGCCAGGTACCACGGCGGTGGAGAAGTTCAATAAGAATAGCAATAGCATAATTCGAACATTACTGGCAAACTTAAAGTATGGTATAACACTACGTATAACTGGTGTTCTCTAGTAACCTAAGCTGATTCTTCGTGATATTCTCATTGGGTCCTGGTTCGGTCGTGCTTTGCCTTGATATTCCTGTCTTCACGCGATGGATCCCATACTAATACAAACTATTTTGAGTGTCTTCTCCTCGAACCTTATCTTATCGGTCTCCCTTTTTCTTTTCTTCTTCCGGTCTGTCAAGGTCCCTTTCCGTAAATAATCGATTCCGACGCAAAATCACTTTTTAACTGGTTTCCTCTAATTATTGATGACAGATCAGATCGTATCGGATACAACGTCATATGAATTTTTCTCCAAGGTGCACATCTCGATTTTGCACAGTAAGATGAGTGACACGGGGCTAGGATGTGGTCTGTGTCCTGGACCCTGCGATACGACTCGTGTAACGATAAACCAATGGCAAGTTCATCTACAGTAACAGATGCAGTGTTTATGATAATCTTGGAGGCCATGGCAATAAACCGATACTAAGCTGAGAAGCTGTAAGGGATAACGTAGTTATTTCTCTCTTAGTCTTCTTAAAATCTATTTTTCTTTATATGTAAACGAAATTCAACTTTACAGTTTCTACTAATTATATAAGATAAACATACAACGTGTTAGTGGAGTTGCAACCTCTTCCTTGACAGTGTGATGGGTTAATGGTCGGAATTAGTTCACTAAACTGCTCTGTGCCAAATTCAAGCTTAAAAGTAGGTTCGAGCCGGGTTTGGCTCATGTTCTGAACAATTATCTGTATGTTCAACTCGCCCTTTTGACTTTCACGCAGCTTGCATCATAAAGCATCAAGATGAATATTTGTTTCAGCATTTGCAGCTGGTGTGTCAATAAAACGCCAGAACTCTTCAAACTGGAGAACACTGACACACTGAGTTTTGCACCCGTTAATAAACAGTATTGTGAAAGTTTGTTCGTTTTCTAACATCTTTCTCTAAAGCAGTCTTTAGCATGCCGTCCCAAGCGTTCTATAGACGACATTTGCCATAGCATTTGGCTTTCGTCAGAGACAATGTGTCTTAATCTTCTATTTCTCCGTTTACATGGGTGACAATTCGTTTGTATTACCCAATAAGATGTTTTTATCCCGATGGAGTACGGCAAGAAGATACTTTTTGTATCGAAAGGTCCGCCCATTCACTGTAAGCCAACCTAACAGTTACACAAACTGTATGGTATTGTTAACTCAGCAATGGCATTCTTACGTCTGTCAAGTTCTCATCTTGTGCCACTCAATTGCCCTCTGAAGCCAAATTGCCTTTTCCAGCCTATTCCCTTAAAAATCTGACAAGCCGACTTGTTGGCTTTCAATCAAGCATCGAATAAGCATTTGCTCTTCTGACTGTAGGTTATTATCCTTGGCTATTTGTCTTGCTGAGATAAGGTCATCTACAAAATACTTTGTCGGGACAGAAGAAGAGTTACACACCAAACTTAACGAATAAAACCTCTGGAAAAGACGTCCATATGAACTTGTAGAATTACCATTTGCACCAAAGTACTCTTATGGAGAAAGTAATTACGAAAGTAGACCATAAAACAAAACCAATACCCACTTCGAACAGAACACGAAAAATAGCCATACAGAAAAGATGCGGTATGCCTTATTAGACATAGTGAATTGTTCGCAGGTGTTATTTTATGATTTAAGATTGCCAGTATCACTGGATATGATGATGCTAGTACCGTTAGCACAGAGCCTCTCCATTACTCTAACACTCCGTAAAACTTCCACTTCGCAATACAAAAGGTTGACAGATAGTATTGTCATTTGCCAGCCTTTATTATCTCGCAGAGTAAACTTAGTTCTATTACCCCTGTCGCTTGAAATGGGGAAGCATCATTGAATATCCACTCCGACGTTGGCCAGCAAAGTGAGATCCTTCTAATAATTTTTACCGTCAACTTTGGTAAGAAACTTGCCTTTTCCAGCAGCGGCAGGACAGACTTTCCTTTAAGGTACCGGCGCTTGTTACTTTTTGATTTATGGTCCAGCCGGCGAGATAGCTCGCTTCCGCTGCTTTTATTTTGGACTTGGTGAAGTCTCCAAGTTCGATACCGTTCTGTAATGACGACTACGGCTAGTATGTCGTAACGGACAAAGGATTCAACTGCACGTCGAATGGAGCGTTGAGCGAAAAAATTATTACCGTTATGGAACTGTAGCATTTGCCAGTGTTGAAATCATCTTTAAAAATAAAAAGACGTGTTGCTTTTTCACGAAGGCAGTCATAGAATGTACACTTTGTAAGATAAAAGATAGCATTAGCTTGACTTTTTATACGCAGTAAAAGTGTTTAATTACCATGGGTTATATTCGCATTGATTTTATGAGAATATTAGTATTATTTGTTGCGCAAGCTATTAAATTACACTGGCATTGCACAATGGTATTTATTCCGGTTGAAGCGCTAATCAATGATATGTTTGTATGGTTTATGCACATCGTTGCGGTTTGGTGAGGTGTCATCGGAATGAAAGAGACGTGCGACGTCGATGCCTTCGTCTGCAAGATGTCTGATTCTCGTCTTTAATGAAGCCATTTTCTTTCCGCTATCTATTTTCTAGTCCTAAACAAGCACCAAAAGCCGATTGATGCAAGCTATGCATCTGATCCAATACATTACTTTTTTTCTTTTTTTTGCTTGGGTGATGACCTAGGCTCAAGAGAATGAGTGACCGTTCAGGTGTTGGTCGACCCTGATGCCATGGCAGGTCTGTACAACAGTAGGCAACGTAGCAAAAAAAAAAACCAACGCCACATGTCACGGGTTAGATTCGTTAGTGTCAATCATCAGCAGGTAAAATGGGCGCTAGCTTTTCAAGTGGTAAGACGGAAGAGGCGAGGTTTGTATGTCCTCCCGTTTAGTCACTACATCATAGTCGTTCTCTTTTTCTTTTTCTTTCTTTTACATATTGACGTTGTGCCGCACACATGCATTGTCAATAACCAACCTTTTTCTATGAAGAAGTTTCCAAGTCCCTTTTAACCAAGAAAAGGAAATAAAAAGGGTTACCCTTCGCCTAGAGCAATGTTCATCTGAACGATACATAAGAACCATAGATGAATTTTGTCATTTGTTCCAGTCCTTATTTCAGAAAGAAATTGAAATATGTCTAGAATAATATAAACGCCACTTGATCAGAGTCAATCATGTTCTTTGGTAATATTGTTTGGTAATAATCACAGGTGACAGGGTGTCAATAAGCTTTTAAGGCAACTGATGCTCGGTCCTTGATCTCCGTTATGCAATAACTAGATCATGACTTTATGCAGGGTGGCTGCCAAATAGAAGCAGATGTACGATGTTGTCATCCGTTGCCCAGCCTCTGTTCGTCCTTCTCTGTGGTCACCAGATGACTCATCTAACAAAAAGTTAAACATCGTTCATTCCCAGCAGTCTTTCCTTTTTCTACTTTTCATGCAGATACTTCCTGAATTAGATACTATTACTTCCAAACAGAATAAATTGGATAGAGCAAATATCTCAACATCAGACTCAGTTACGTTTATGGCAAAAATGATGAGACCCGTCTACCATAGCCTAAATGAACAATGACATTTCATAATCAACTTGTTTCCCTTTTACTAGAAGTGGGCCGAATGTTGAACGGCACGCATTAGGTTTATAGTAAGCTATCTTTTCCTCTATGTAGTCACGTAATTGATAGGTCATATTTCCTAGTTTGCTTCTATTAACATTTTGAAGGAATTTGTCTCTTCACGTCGATAAAATGGGTCGCTAAGAATAAGTTATTTATATTTACAAGGAAATTATCAAATTGTGAAAGGTGTAGTTGACGGTAATAGAAGGTTTCGGATATGTATCAGTCAATAGACACAAACTTGGATGCTTCATGACGACTTCGTCTCTGTTAGCTTAAAGCTTTCGTTATTCTAACAACGATTGTTCTTTCTCTTAATTGCATTGCTATTTTATTTTATTACTAATCTGCGAGACGAAACGGGGGACATTGGGGGGAAAGAGTTCGGATAAAAAATGGACGGGGGAAAGCAGGGGAGGGCTTAGAATGGAATCATACACGCATGAGAATAAAAAATAAAACCAAAAGTGAGGTTAGGATGGGAGAGAATAAGCATACATCGTAAGTTTAATAGGGAACATTAGCCATCAATAGGCAAAGCATGGCAATGGACTCGCCAAAGTAGGTCATTTCTGCATCGTTCATTTGGTTCAGCAGCTGATGTAGCTGGCCTTGCCAGCCAAGGACCCAGAACAAGAAGCTGACAGGGGCCATAAAGGCCATATCTGTATAGTCAACAAAGGAATGACCGTTCAGATGGTAACCTGCTTTGATTTCACCCTTCTGGACTTGTTGCGCAAAGAAGTGAGCCTCAGCCTCTAGCACGGGCCGAATACGGTCGTCGCGTGTCAACATGTAATAGTGGCCCAAGCGCCAGGGGACACGGCAAGAGTTCCAATTATAATCTCCGTCATGCTTACTCTCAAGCACCTCACCATGCACGGGCTGGTAGCGCCCACTGTGTTCCTGAAGGAAATCTGCAATAAGACCGGACTGACTGAAATGGAGTTGTTGTTGGCAAGTGTTCAGGATAGCATGAATGGTTTGGGACCATTGATGTTGTCGTTCTTTGTCTTCCATGTAGAACAAGTGAAAACCGCTGAGAATAAAGTCGCTAGGTCGAGTCAGTCGATACTCTTTGCTACCGTGTTCTGTCCAATCTCCGATTAAGGGCATGTGGGTTTGTGGATGAATACAGTGCTTATGAATAGCAGCACAAAGGTCTACTGCCGTCTTTCGGTAATTGATCTCTCCATGCTGACCACCGTGGCCCCATACTTTGGCAGCTAAAAAAAGAGCTGTGCAGATATCCACATCACCATCCGTTGCACAGTTTGTTCCTCCTTCATCGCCAGGTACGAACTCGCCGGAGTGTGATCGTTTCTGTTGCCACCTTCACACACCTAAATTAGAAATCTTTTTTCTTGGCGAAAACTCCCGGGTTGTTTCTCCAGGAAATAAAGACAAAGTAATACTACTTACTGCATCAACCCTTTATGGTTACGGAATCGAATGAAGTAGCGATATAATCCATCGAAATCTGCTTGATTACGTTTGAGCACCGAGATCAACATACCATAGCCTAAATGGAATCATTCCGCACAAGGGTTCTCGTGAGTGACTTTCTTTTCATTCATCCTCTTTTCTCTCTGCTGTTCCCTCCACTTTGATGCCATTTAGCCTACTGACCATGTGCTTCGGAACATGTCATGGCATCGCTGTGCTCACTCGGTTCCTTGTAATATACGTAAAGACCATCATGGTAGGATCGCAGGTATCTATAAAGTCCACCAACTTTTATTAGTTCCCATCCTTTGTTTGCCAAGATGGTTTGTATTTTACCTTTTTCGCCATTGGACATATTGTTTCTCAACACTGGGGTCGTGCATTGTTATGGTTTGAATTTGAAATGGATAGGAAAAAAGGAAAAAGTTAAAGAGACAAGACGTTTTAAGGTGCCGCAAACAAGGTTCTTTATATATGTGTATAACGCGCGGTAAAAATAAACTATTTTGACTTACCGACCAACAGGTGGGTCAGCTCTTTGTTTGTAAGGGCACGCGCGCGGCGGGCGGGACACATCATGGTAAGTGAGAGAGGGGATGTTGCCACACCCTGTTCCGACTCGGATTTATTTTTCCGGTCGAACTTCTCCACCCCCTCCCCCAACCCCCAAGTTTTTTGACATGGCGTGGTGTACGCCGGATCATAGACCCCTCCTCTCACTCTTTCTTAAAAAAGGTAATGCCATCCGGACTCAGTTCGATGCCAATACACACCATGTGGATGGATGGCTGATTCAGCATTCACGACGAACTTTTAGTGATATCATCCGATGGCCAAGTCAAAGAACCACACCAACCATAACCAAAGTAAGGCACAAACCCTGAGTCCAACCAACCATTGCGAAGAATGATGCTGACCCCAATGGACCATAGACCGCAAGGCCCACCGTAACGGTATCAGAAAGCCCTTGAAGCACAAGTACCCTTCCAACAAGGGTGTACGTATTACTTCTATTTCATCTTATTCATTGCTTTTGTTCATGCCATGGCCACAATGCTCATTTATTCTCATCTTTATTCTTTTAGGTTGATGCCAAGTTCCTCCGTAACCAGCGTTTTGCTAAGAAGGGTACCGAGAAGGCTTTGGCTGCTGCTGCCAAGAAGAACTAAGGATGGTTCACAAGAAAAAAAATAAAATAAGAATGTGATGGACAACGAGCCAATTTCTTAGAGTACGAGGATGCCGTCTTATGTGTCTGCTTGTGTTTACGTGTGTGTGTGTGTGTGTGTGTGTGTATGCATGTGTTCTCCTGTTTTGGTACCAAAAATTTAGGGTTCATATGCAAACGTATGATGGAATGCATATCATTGGATCGATCATCAACATTTAGGAAAGAATACAAGTGATGACGTTCAAAACGTGGGCTGCTGAGCGACTGGCGCTTTTATGGTGAAAAAGAAAAAAGTTGAAGAAAAAACGAAATTAAAAACAAACGAATGAGTAACCTAATACGGGATGTTCTACGAAAAAAAAATGCAAGGAATGTTAGTACGTCCATTATCACAAGAAAGACCAAATGTCTTCACTCACATTGGCTTGGCAATGTGTTCGAATGCTTTCAAACACCTTGAGCATCTTGCGCCTGGCACCCAATGCAGCCACACCCTTAGCCTCCAATTCTTCATCCGTCAAGCGGATGATATCTTGCCATCTCATGGGTTCAAAAATGTTATTGTACTTGTGGAGACGAAGACTCCTGAACCAAGCAGGAATATCTAGGACGCCCCAAGCAAAAAGAAACAGTGTAAGCATCCTATCCCCATCCTAAAATGTCCTATCTCGCTTTCTTCTTCTCACCTTTCAATAACTCCATATCGACCACGTCCAGCGGCTTTTTATCCTTGTTTGCTCTAGGAGTAGTACCGGTGCTGGTGGATGCGCGAGGGCGCAATCGACCATTCGAAGCCTCACTATGGTCACTCAGATAATCATGGTCTTCATATGCATCAGCCGGGTTCAAAAATTGGCCAAACATCTTCTCCATACCCGGTGGAGCCAAATGTTTGCGTGAAGCAGAAGAGGTGGACGGGATCGGCGACGGTGTGTCGTACAAATGCGACTTCCGCTCATCGGCTTCCGGCACCGTGCCTGGTATATTGCGCATGCGTCGACGATAATTGGTCTCCTGCCAATGGTTGAGATCAATGCTCGGATCTAACTGGTTAATGGATGGAATGCCCCAAGGCGACTGAAAAGCGTCCATCGAGGACGGCCATGCAGCGATGTCGGCCGATTTAGGGCGTTCGCCAATGTTGCCCACCGAACGTGGTTGAGAAGAAGGCGTAAAGAAGAGACCAGCATCACCCTCAATCACAGATCGAGGTCGCGAAAACGATCCAGCGGAAGAACGTTGCATATTGCGGTCCAGCAAGTCATTACTGGTGTGCGAAAAGAAATCGGTTCGACCAAACATTCGTGTAAGCTCCTCTGTGTCACCCATTGCAAAAGAATGCCGATCGACGGCTCGATTGTTCTGACCATTGTTATTAATGTTGCTCCGCGGTGGGCGACTGATCGGTTGTCCAGGCTTGTAAGCAAGATCGTTCGCCTTTGGTAATTGAGATGCCATATCCCCTGCAGAAAAGAGAAAGAAGATCAACATCACTCTACCTTGCATAGAGCTCTCTCGCTCTTTTTTGCTTATTTTTTTGGTTCTCACCTTGATCGGGATTGGCCGGTGTCAGAATAGAATGCAATGGATCCCGTTTAACTAGTTGTTGCAAGATGTTCATGAAGAAGCGAATTTGGACTTGGGATGAATGCTGCAGCAATGTGTATAACGTGGCTGTTCTTTCAGCATCTGAAAGATACCGAAACCATTGATCGACATGTTGCAGTTCTTCTTTGAAATTCTACATCTGTGGTCAATCTAACTACTCATGACGATCCTATTCAAGGCTTGCCTGATCTAATTTAGCCGCTGCCATCTCCTCCAGATTCCTTTCATAACTCTGCAGATTCTCGAACCAGCTGTTTAGTTTCTCGGCTGTTCTCAAGGGTCAATTACAAAACGGAGGTTCATAGTCACTATCTTACAGTCTGCAGATGTATAGTTGGCTCTCCCAAGCACTTCGGAAGTGGGACGAGAACCACGAGACGCAAAATCAGAAGGTAGCATAGCCACGATGAAAAGGCAAGGAAGAAAGCGCCAGATGTTTCGGCCAATCCCCTCTGCTGTACGGACAGGGAATTTTTTCTGATGTCAATTTCTACTTCCGAATTAAGAAAAGGATAAGAGGTCACGCCTGCTACCCTTTGTTGCAGCAACACGGAACCCATGTGTACTTGCCGTTAGAATGAACCGTCATGAACTATTCCTGGGAAGAAGAAAAGTGGGATTTTACTTGGGCCAACTTTGCTTCCATGTTTAGCCTATTGCCTAAACTTATTTGCGTACTGGCTCTTTTTACTTGCAGGCCATCGTTTGATGGGTTATTTCTAGTTCAATGAAACGCGTGGAAATAGAAAAATTATGCTGATCAACCTTAATGACCACTGCGATTAATGCGTGTTTGGCTGCGGAAGAAGGGATTAAATGGATACAGAATGATCGAGGGTTTATGTATGCTTACTTCGGCCATTTTCTTTCTGTCTCCAGCAATAGAAAAGTTATCTTCTCCCCGAAAAAGAGAGAGTCGTTGTATAGCTGTGAAGTGATCATTAGGGGTAGTGGATGAGCGGATTCAGGTCCACCAATGGAAAAGAGAAGTTTTCCTTATCTTTCGAAATGCTTGATCCACGTTATAATGGTACCATGCCAATTTTTTACCAATCCTGTAGACATCATCGAAAGGAGAAATAAATCTTACAAAGGTCGACGATTAGTCATACTAGTTTTGTCTTAAGTTAAATGGTATTCTTTTATTGATGCATTTTATGGGAAGAGAGAAAAGAAGGAACTGTCGCAAATGGAAAAGATGCAAGGTTTATCATAGATGAAAGGAAGTTCGGCCCGGCCGATAAATATTGATATCGATGAGTAACCTCGAAGAACAATTGGACTTGCTTAATGCGTTCAGTTCTTAGCAGAAGACTTTCCCTTGATAATGGTCATGGTGCTGCTATATCCAGACTGGAGCCAGACTTGATTAGCATATACATTCCACTGATTGTACTTGACGTTTTTGCCAGATTGCACGCCAATCTTCACTTGAGACTTGTACTTCTTGTTCAATGTGTTCGCCAGATCCTTGGACCACTTTGCGCCGTATACGTTTTGATAAGTGATGGGCACGGTAACGTCGACTATCTTTTGACCATGTTTCTTGGTATCCGTTACTCTGAAGCGTACCTTGTCACCCACCCTGGGGACAAAGCCACGTTCTACATACGGTTTTTCTTGAACCCATTGAGGACCTGCTTCCGCAGCATGCTCTTTCTTGCTTGACTCCTTATCTGTCTTTGCACTAGCACCTCCTTGCTTGATAGTCACATCGGCACAGTTAAAGAAACCTTCGTGTCCATAGTCAATACGTTGCCAGTAACCATAGATGATCGCATCACCGGTGCGGTTAGCGGGAATAGGTACGTCCAAATAGTAAAAGTTTCCAACTTCGGGTACGAGACCTTTGCCATTGGCGGGAACGGGTTTAGGAGCGGGTTCTTCGTATATCTGGTCGAGATCAGCCCATGTTAATGGTTTGCTTGGGTCGTAGGATGGTTTGCTAAGGTAAATATGCATGGTGGCAGGGTTGTGTGGTGTTGTCAGTTCCCAGCGCAGCTGGAATTTCCCATCCTTTGGTTCGATTACTGTTTTCTTCCATCCCTCGTTCTGAGGCACATCCAGTCCCCGCTTCATCTTGTCGCCACCGGCACATAGATGGCCATCCGGGACAGCCTTCATCACCGTAGCAAAATCTTTGGGATTACTTGGATTGGCTGTTACCTCGTCCCATTGATCGAACAGGTAAGAGTTCTTGCCGTTGGCCAGGAAAGCGGCTCTGCAGCCTGCATTTGGGATACCAGATCCATCCAATGGCCAGTCGTACCCACCGTCAATATGGCAACCATACTGTCTTGCTAGTGGGAACCCAAGGGCACCATGGGCAGAAACCTCCTGTACTGGGAGAAGCAAAAAGCTGATTGCGCTGATCAGAGAAAGTCCTCGGAAAAAGCCAGTCTTGCCGAATCCTGCGGATGATTGACCCATGTTGCTCGTGCTGCTTGACTTCATACTGTGTAAATTGCTTGGAACAAGGAATAATTGACAGGTGCAAAAGCATGGACCATATATCCTACCCGTCGACAACAGGTGGTAAAAGCCATAACGGGCAATACATGAAAGATAATGTGACATGTAATAACCCAAGTATTGCTTCAGCTATTTCACTCATTGTGCCGCAAGTGTGGAAATCGACCCTTTAATTTCATGTGTAACGTCGTCACTTACCCTGAGCGTCCATGATCAGAGGCTAATGACATGACATAACTTTGACCCCACCGGATCTCCTATTATGCTCATGACACTAGACACAATATAGAAAAAATCGAAAAAAATAGGATACAACCATGCTTTGGCGAGCCAATGCAAACTTTTTCCCCTTATTACATAATAGTGCCTGGGGTACACTATCATATAGGGTCAGCAATAATGTGACAATTGATTTTGTAATCAATCGCAACCAACCGAGCAATGTTGTAATAATTTAAGTCATGCAATCTGTACAACAATGCGAATACTCTCAGGTACAGCATACCCAATATCAAACAATACCGCAGTAGATAATTCAACAACAATCTGGCTATATTGAGTGATCATACGTAAAAGTTTTCACAGCACATTGACGAGATGGAAACATGCAATTTTTGCCTCACTTACTTTCTTTTGAAAGCGAAGATCAGCAAAGTGTGCTTTAAAGGGAAAAATACACACGAAGAAACATACCATTTGCGGAATCGGTGGTCAACGGTTCCACTAATCTGATCGTTAAAAGCAAATTGCTTGCCGGAGTTGTTAACAAAGAGGGATTAAGTCAGTCTCCCTGCATAAGAACGCATGTGCAACGATTCACCAAATCATGCGTGAAGTAACTGGCATTTGTATACAACGGTCTGTTGAACAAAGGGTGCTGGAAGTCGAATGACTCTAATCGATATTTATATGCTTCAATAAAAAGTTCTTTATAGCAGTATGGCTAGAGATAATCCATCATTGGTATGAAAGAAGCGTTCCCTCGGACTAAGAGATAGAAAGCTTGAAGATAGGAAGCCTGCGCTTGCAGAATTCCGTAACGTAAGTACCACCGATCACTGTGCCAAACATACCTTTTTGCCTGAAATCGTCCAGCAGTTTTTTGGGCGATGGTAAACAACGTCTCGGGAATAGGAATCCACTGCGGTCTGGTCAATTGAAAGGTGACAGACTCTTTGGAAGAACAATTGTCGTTTTGATAGGACACCTAAACGCTCCTATTACCAACTCGAGTAAAACATCTTTTTTCTTCATATTACGTCCTTTAACATAAAGGTGACGTGTAATTTTCCTCGACGGTATCTTTATCGTATTATGAGCTCTTAATTCTTGCTATCATCAAAGCAACGTTGAAACGAAAGAAAGGATAATTTATAGCCATTAAAATTTGACATAAAATTTGCTGCAGTAGATACTAGTGAAGCATTACTTATTGCTCGTGATGAATCTAACATAAGCAAAAGAAATGACACGTGTGAAGATAGTAAAGGGAAGAGAGAGAGAGAGAGTATAATGATCAACAATAAGGGGCGAACAATAGTGTATACTATCAAGCAGAATCGTCTTTGTACTGTAAATCGCTTCTCTACAATACGGATTTGCACGTCTGCCGCTTGTGCTTGTTTGTATGCCGTATTATTGAGTTGGGTCAAAAGAGCATTTTGATAAGAGATTATGCCAAACACTACTTGTATTGTCAGAATCGGGTCAAAACTGGCAAATGCCATGAAGGTGCAAGTTAACCGCAATATGAAACCCTGCCATCTCACTATCGCCAAAGCTGCAACAACGAATGTTTCTCTAATGCAAACGCTGAGTTAGTGTATGTAAGAGAAAGTGATAGTTTGTATTAGAAATGTAACACCCAGGATAGAAAGCGGGGGAGGCGTTCCAAGTTTTTGTTTATTCAGGATTTTGAAGAACCTTTCGGTAGGTTTGGCACGGTTGAATAAGAGGTTACCAATTCTTAGTGTTCATACAAAAATGCCGTTACTGCTTTGCAATATACATTAAAACGATAAACCGCTTATCGTTGGGAACGTTGGACATCCATGCCTAGCCATGTCGTCTACGTCTGTGGCTCAAAAGCCCATATTAAAGCATATCCGGCTTTAACCGTTAAAAAATTCGAGTAAATGGTGAAGTTACCATGAATACTTTCATCGTTACACTGCCCTAGCCTATTCAACCCAGACGGTACTTGGCCGCAGCAGTTATCTAACGTGTGGGGACGCAAAATTCTAGCTAGAACCTCATTCTGTTTCTTGTTTTCGCTCGGTTGCATTGTCCAGTCCGCTATTGAAATAATGACAACTAAGCTTCCGCCAGAGATCATGGCCATCATAAGCAGGCAGCTCTCGGTAAAAGACCAGACCGCTTGTGTGCTTGTTTCTCGTTCCTGGGAAGCTGCTATTATTCCGACGCTCTACCGGATCATCCGTATAGAATCACGTCATCAGTTTCGCCTTTTCTACACAACGCTTGTTAATGAGAATTCTCGCCATGATTACGGACAAAAAGTTCGAGTACTTAATCTTTCCCCGAATGTAGGCTTCTCTCGGGATGAGTTCGAGTCGCTGCCCGTTTTATGCCCGTTCTTAACGATATTCGACTTCAGTCAGAAACTTTGGAAGTACCTGCGTATTTCATCGATCATGAAAAGTTGGGAACAGCTGAAATACTTGCCATCGCCAATATCTGATTGTCAGGTACCACTAAGAAGCTTTCTGTTGGGCAGCTTTACGTGTTTCACAGAGGTATCGATTCATGTTCGTAAATGTCCTGAGTGGCTTCTCTTGGTGAAATCGATGCCTTATATTGAACAACTTACTATTGAGGATCATCCTCTGGGTACGATGTTGACGGATAGTCAAGATGCACCATACAATTGCTTCTCTGCGTTGGAAGATATCCACCATGCTATTCCAACCATACAGAATTTAACATTGAAATACTTTCGCGCTCAGACAGAGCCGCCAGCGGATATTACGTCTTTTAACGGTCTACGCAACCTCAAAGTACACACCTTCTATAGTCAGCTTGGTAGGTGGCTATCTTATTTTGAGAGGAAATACACAGAAATAGAAGAGCTGGGTATTTTTATAGACCTCAATGCTTTTGTGTCTGCAGAGTCACAACAGAAAATGTATACAAGGTTTTTATCCTGGATGCGCAAATGTCGTCGTCTTAGAGTACTATATGTTCAAGGAGGTTTGGACGAAGACGAAATTTTACTTCCGGAAATGGAGGCTTTCGATATCCTATATGAAGCTGGTAACGCAGTAACTGGAATTCATCTTCACGAAGGAATGTATCCAGGGGCTGCCACTCGTATCCGCTATTTTCAGCAAACGCTCTCCAAGGTGGAGCTATGTTTACCGGAGCATACTCGTGTCGATAAGTGCTTAATGTGTCTCGGAAATTGCCCGTCATTGATTTATCTCAAGCTGGTCGTACCCGCTAACTCTCCTCCTAGCCTTTTGGAGAAAAGTCTTGCTGTGGTCCATCTAGACCATGTGCTAGTTCATTGTAAGCGATTAAAATCCCTTACTCTGTCGGCGCCAATGATTCGTCTGGGCACAAAGGCAGTGATACCCAACGGTCATGGTTTGGAAGAATTAGGCCTAGTAGCGCAGTATACCTTGGATGACGTTTCACAATATATATCTGACAATTGCCCTCAGTTACGAAAATTGACGTACCTCTGTTACGCAACGGCAAAGGGGACGAGACATACTGTCATCAAACTAAACAACCAGTCCTTGGAAGAGCTTATTGTGATCTCGGGGAGAAACGTCCCTCGGCTTTTTCATTTAATTCAAACGGACAAGTCCGAAAAGATACGGAAACGAAGGAAAAGATTTGATGATATAGAAAGACACAATGAGGAGGATGGTTGGTCGAGATGGTATATCGTTTCAAACCACAGAAGACTGGTGAGATTGAGCCATCATGAAGCGGCTTGCTCCGTAAATGGCAACAGTGTGGAAAAAGATATTTTAGAGATTCACTGCAGATCTGTTCGACGGTTTCAGTTTAACTTCATGACGGAAAATGTCTGGGAAATGCCTATTTTGGTAGGGCCGTTCCTATAGTTTCTATTGGTTGTTATCAATAAAAAATCGGGTCATACCGAGTATTATCATGGTTTTTGAAAGCTATGAACGGTAAATAAGTTTGTGATCGTTTAACTGCTGGTCATTAGGGTGAGGTGAGACCAATGAAGCGAGCACGACATGTGGCTAAACATGAAGTATAGGTTTTTATTTGTTTTAAGATATTAAAGTTTGCTGCTGTTTTTTAAAAAGGCTTGCCAGTCAGGTTCGGTCTTATTAAGAAATGCTTGCATACCATAGGCTGCTTCTTCTGACTGTAGCATGGCACTGAATGCAGCCTTGACATCTTCACGGGCTCGTGCTTCATGTTCGGCATCCTTGGCCACTTTGTGGACTAAGTTTTTTATATCCGTAATAGCGCCTGGTGCTGCCTTCTTCAGCATTTCTGCGTACTCATTCACCTTGGCGTCAAGGTGCGCTGCTGGGACGACGCTACTTAGAAACGGACTTTCGGCAGTGCTGACTTTTCGCCCTGTCATGGCGTATTCGCGCGTTTTCTGGACACCCAATTCTGGAACAAGGTATTGTGAAATAATAGCAGGTATCAAACCGCGTTTGGTTTCGGGTAAAGAAAAGTAGACATCCTCTGCCGCAATACGGATATCTGTCGTGAAAACTAGGCCCACGCCTCCTCCTAAAGCTGGTCCATTGATACGTGCAATGACAGGTTTCGGGAAGCGGTAAAAGGCATCAAACAGATCGAATGCTGTGTCGACCGATTTTTGCAATTCTTCGGGATCCCGTGAACCACCAAGATCCATGCCACTGCAGAAGTACTTTCCGGCACCTGTCACCACAAGAACACGCACCTCAGGATCTTTTTCCAGTTTGCTCAGTGCTCCACGAAGTTGGCGATTCATTGAAGGAGTCAGCGAGTTGCCGCGCTTTGGTCGATTTAATGTCACTGTTGCGACATGATTGTCGATAGAAATAAGTACTTCTGATGATGACATTGAAAAGTATAAAGGTTAGGACAAGAGAAAGAGAGAAAGTCGCCTCGTTTTTCAATCCAACAGATGTGGGGAAATTATGCCTGTCAATCATGTGATAGTCATTTTGAATCTCCACATTTGTTCTATTTTGCGTTACGATCGTCAGTTTGACTAAAAGAGGCCATTATGATCAATCAGTGCACCGAAAAGGATGGTTATCCTCTTCTCAAGATATGGACCATGGAAGAGTTACAGGTCCACTCTTTCCTTACTAGGTAACGGCTACTTCATCCCAACAATATCATTCATGTAAATAGCACTTTGTTTCTTTACAATTCATACTTGGAATCAAAATTGTATCAGAAGCAATATTACTTTTCCACAATGCAGAATAGAACAAAAACAAAATTTATGATTCTTGTGAATCGTTTTCAACTTGTCTTAATAGGATGCCGAGCCCTTCTTTTTTCCTCTTGCTGGCACGTTTTGCCGATTATTGTAGCCTTGTTTTGCTCGTTTCTCAGCAGGTTTCAAAATCTAGATGCTCTTTGTCAGATTTGCTCGTCTATTATGTATACACCTCATTACCTGGAAGGAGCACATCAAGGTATCATCTACGCTCATCATCGCACCCGCGTTATCAAATTCGCCACAGTAATTAGGCGCCGAAAATAATGTAACCAACTGTCGCTTAGCAAAAAACTCGTATCCATCTTCCACTACTTGATGGGCGCGGCAAATCAGGTCCATTTCATGCTTCTGCAAAAACCGGGTCACAATATCAGCCCCGAACGTAAATGATACACCTCGATCATTTTCACTCCAACCGCTAATATCCTTGTCAGGATCTGACCAAAGCAAATCACAAAGTAGGCCTGATAGCATTTCCAATCCGTTAACTTTTTGTTGAAACCTAGGCTGTGCTTCTTGTTACCTGTGTCAGGCACGTCGGTTGGACGCATCACACGGCTGATCTGTTCCATACTTTGTAGATCCGGTGATAAACCGCCATGCATACAGAATATCTTCTCATCGATAACTGCAGCTATCGGTAAACAGTTGAAGCAGTCGGTGAATGTTTTCCACAGCTTAATATTGTATCTTCGTTTGCCTACAGCAACGTTTCACTTTCAATCCTGTCTGAGCCAAGCATACTTACATTCATCGTAAAAGCCGTAGATGCGATTAATACTTGCACATTCATGATTTCCGCGTAAAATAAAGAAATTTTCAGGGTACTTAATTTTGTATGCCAATAGCAAACAGATGGTTTCCAACGACTGTTTCCCTCGATCCACATAGTCACCCAGAAACAGATAGTTTGCATCTGGTGGGAATCCGCCATATTCGAACAATCGCAACAGATCGTAATATTGACCATGAATATCACCTATCAAGAATTATCATGTATCATTCATTCCGGCATTTCACCATAAAAGTCATACCACAAATCTTGATCGGTGCCTCTAGTTCCAGCAGAATGGGTTGACTCATGAAAATCTCTCGGGCTTTCTGGCATAGAAATCGGATCTCATCTTCACCAAGCTGGACCTGTTTTCCCGGGCGACTTCCTCTTACTGGGGTTTCCGGTTTGTGTCAGTCATCGAACACAGCGAAATATTTTCACCTTCCAGCAGCCTTGCTATAATGGAGTCGACATCGGAAACGGGGTTGTCAGCCATCTAGAAAAAAAAATAAAAAGAATAAGGTTGGTAATCGCTCACAAAAGAGACGGCAATGCAAAAAGAAGTTCGGTGAAATGTATCAATTCCGGTATTGCTCATGAGTGATTCTTTGCGGTGAAGGGGATCGCCTTTCTTCTTTTCTAATGGCGATTTCTTTTTTTATGATCGGGATATAGTCTCTATATTTCTTTGTTCCAGCACTGCCATCCCAAAACTGGACTTTCTCAAGCAAGATGGTTCATGCCGTATCCAGATCGGTGAGACGATCTTTTTGGCTTTTTGTTTCCAAGTTTTTCTTCGTTCTTTCCTCGTGCCATAGTTTTGCTTACAAGTCACTATGGACTCATAAAGCACGCTCTATACCCACTAAACATATAATATGCAAAAAAGAAATAGAAAAAAAAAGAAACTTTTCAAATACGTACGAGTTTCTTAGAAGTAGAGCTGTAAAGACGAAACAGTCGGCTGGAAAACACGACTGAACATCTCCTATTGCATATTCAAACACCGCCATTTGGCTCAATAAAGTGTCTGGTCCCGGGAGAAGCGAGTGAAACCAGCTTTTCGTTTTTCCAATGCAGACTAAAAGAGAACCTCGTTTTTGACGGCGCTAAAAGAAAAAATGATACGCCAAATCATGATTTAATTCAGTAAGCGGTTACACAAAGTAGCGTTCGTGCATAGGATGAACACGGGATCATTTCATCAACGCAAAATACCAAGAATGGTCTGGAGAGATATAAAGCGCAGATGGCACGAAGGTGCGATATCAAAACATACTAGACATGACATGTTCTAGGGACTGACTATATTGTATTAGCAGGCTGTAGTAATTGAAATGCAAGCCTTTCTATGTTATTTTTGGACATGGAACCAGATGACCTTCAGTGTGAGTTCCAATCGCGTTCCCACCTCTGTACACAGGCACGAAGTCGGAATTTGAAAATATGGGTTCTGATTTCGGCACTGTTTGTTCACCGTCTGAACGCCACTGGGTCACATACGCTTTTCTCTATCCTCTCTCTTTTTTTTCTTTCCCGTTTCGGCATCAAAAGATGAGCGCCTCGGTTTTTCTCGATACGCTACGTAAACATGATCTCGAACAGGTACATGCTCTAGCCAATTTCGTAATTCGAAACCTACATACCGTATTCTCTTCTTTTTTGTCTTACCATTCCAACCTCATAACGATAGTTCTATCCAACGTGAGTTCTGACTGTGTGGCCTGTTTGTCCTCATAGCATTCTATCTATCAAATAACACTTTACTATTCAATTCTCATATGTTACAGGTTTTCCAACCACGGCATTACCCATCTACAACGCTTAGCGCAGGTAAAGCAGACTATTGCGTCTCTCCGCGCGTTTGCGTCCTCAATACACTGTCGTGGTTAATTTTATTGTTTCCTCTTCGGCTCAGCTTTCAGTGCAAGAATATGCGCAGCTTGGTATCACGGACACAGCTGATCGAAAGAAAATCTTTGGTTTGATCCAGTTGCTCAGAAAAGAAACAGGCCCAGGTCGCTTGAATATCATGACGTCCGCTTCCACCGTAACGAGTGGCCTCCGTCCACCGCAAACATACCCCACCAAATCGTATCACGAAAATACCACCCAGTCACCCACTTCCCCAAATATAGGCGGCAGTAGATTACCGCAACCTCAAACCGCTACTTCACCATCCATCGACAGCAACCGCTACACACGCGGAAGACGACAAAGTCTTCTGGCGACTCAATCACCTCCTTTGAACAAAAGCTCTATACCATTTGCAACACTGCAAGATAAACCCACAAGATCCCGCACTATGTCGGATGCTGGTCGAGTGGATTTATCCTCACTGCAACGTTCTTCACTGCGGGACCGAAGGTCGGAGTTGAGACGATCACTTTTCTCAGAGAATAGCTCTGCGTCGAAAGACGAGTCATCGGAAGAGGAAGAAAACAATGTGAGACGTTACAGATCGTCGGCGCCGCTTCTCGATGCCTATGGTGTCCCCATCGCAAACGGTTTAAGGCACCGCCCCAGTATGGGCGCTCTGAGATACTCAGCTAATTCAGCTACCTCAACCCTATCGGGATCGAACTCCGTGGTAAATAGCATCCCACCCAGCGATTTAAATCAGAAGATCAGAGTTTGCGTACGGAAAAGACCCCTGAGTAGGAAAGAGATGGAAAAGGGTGATAAGGATATAGCCCCGGCTGTCGGAACAAGGAGTATTCAGATTAATGAACCCAAGTAAGTGCATCAATGTACAATAGACAGGCGCTTCTCTCTGTATTGACAGAACGGTTGCTATTTTCCTACAGAATGAAATTGGATCTTACACGTTACATTGAACAACACACTTTTACTTTTGACGATGTGTTTGATGCGGATGCCACTAACACCAAAGTGTACGAACGGACGGCGCTTCCTCTAGTAAAATATATATTTCAAGGCGGGAAAGCCACATGTTTTGCTTAGTAAGTTATTTTACTTAATCTTCTCTAGTAGCGTATGTATGAGCATGATCCTAAGAGGTGGTTTGTAGTGGACAAACAGGATCGGGTAAAACGTTTACCATGCTTGATCCGCGACAGGGATTATACGTCTTAGCTGCTCGAGATATATTTGCTACTTTACGGAAACCTGAAAATGAGCATTTATCAGCATGGATTGGTCTTTACGAAATATACCAAGGCCAGCTTTATGACTTGTTAAATAACCGAAAGAAGCTGTTTGCTCGGGAAGATGGCAAACACAATGTCATTATATCAAATCTTAGAGAGTTTCCTATTGATAACGTTGACAAGCTAATACAGGTTTTTGAATATGGCAGTCAAGTTCGTAGCACAGGTAGGAATGGAATAATAGACTCGTTTTAACACTCTGAAAGGATCCACCGGTGCAAATGACAGCTCGTCTCGATCTCATGCTGTCTTACAAGTTCTACTTAAGCCAAAGAAAAACAAGAAAAAGATCCATGGAAAATTAAGCTTTATTGACTTGGCGGGCTCCGAGCGCGGTGCTGATCGAGGCGAAGCTGATACAAAGACGAGGTAAGAAAACGTGAATGCCTTGAATCATTGAATAATTCTATAACTGTTGGGCATAGAATGGAAGGTGCAGAAATCAATAAAAGCTTGTTAGCTTTAAAGGAGTGTATTCGAGCGTTGGACCAAGACAAACGACATACCCCGTTCCGCCAAAGCAAACTAACACAGGTATGCATTTGTTGACTAGAGTTGGAGAATGCTTCTAATTAACCATATATCAGGTTCTTAAAGACTCTTTTGTGGGTAATTCTCGTACTTGTATGATCGCTACTATCTCTCCTGGAGGATTAAACAGCGAGCATACCCTTAATACATTGAGATACGCGGATAGGTAAAACTGAATGATTTTCCTGGCATGGAGTGACTCAGTCATTCTTCAGAGTGAAGGAGCTTAAGGGCGAAAGAAATCGACAGGGACATATGGAAAGAACGAGCAGTGGTTCCGGCAATTCGGCTCCAGACGATCTGACTTATCATAACGGGTCACGGATTGATGGACAGCTAGATCAAAATGAGAACGAGGATGACTATGACGACGACGAAGACAAATACGTTTATGACGAAGACTCCAACGGCGAGTATTACAGCAACGACGACTCAGATATCCTGGACGATGATACCTTTAATGTGGACGAAGAAAATATATTCGACGTCGATTTCCCCCATGAAGAAGATGCTTTTATTCGATCTAATACCTTTGCTTCCCCCTCTCACAAGCCCTTCCATACGCGACCAAACCATCTGTACCATCATCCTCAGCATCCCTCCAATGACTTCCAAGACGAATTGATTGCTCCAGACAGTCCTGTGATATCCCGACCGCAACGCTGGAGCGCATCCGATCGCCATTCACTGACGGATCCTATGGTGCAGTCATTTGCGGGACTCTCCATATCTAGTCATACCCATTCAATGACGTTGAGCATGAATGATTCCACAAGCGCTATTGATCCTCCTCATCAACGACAGCAATTTTCCAATCCTCAACCATCCCTGCAACCTAGCGACAGTCTGCCTCAGTTTGATATGTTGCAAATGGATGAGTTTGTAAAGTTTCATCGGGCGCAGATCAGAGAGGTCACTGAGTGTACCAAGCGCGAAACCAAACTGGTTACCAACATGTCACTTGACTTATCGTTCAATCAAGAATCCGAGGGAAGTCAGGACGGATCCTTGGGTTTGGATGAAGAATCAAAGCGGAAGAGCAGCAGTCAATTTCATCAGTACCTCCAAGATCTAGATGAAATTTTAGAGCAAAAGTTGGCCGCTGTTGAGGCTTTACGAGACCGTATCAGTGACACGGTTGGACAAGTACAATTGTAATAATGAGTGCTATTGTTTATAATCAAAAAAGAAAGGAAAAGCATTCTACACTGTAGACTACTTACGTCTATGATGTTGACGGCCATGGATTATGGTGTCTATGAACAGAATTCATGTGAATACTAGCTAAACTCTAAATAATGTGTGAGCACAAGGCTGAAAGAGAGGTTGTTTATCGACTCTATAAGGCGAGATAATCCAGAAATGCTTTGATGATTCATAACTTTTTATTTTTTTTAAAAAAAGGACAAGTGATTAATGAAAGAACCAGAAAACGCATAAATAATCAACAAAAGTCAGAAAATAAAAAGATAAAAGGAAAATCATAAAAATAAATAACAAAAAAATAAAATAAAACGGAAAACGCATAGGGCGATCAATAATCATAAGGAAAAGATGGGCCATAGGAAGAAGATAAGAAGAAAACTCATAGAAAACATAGCATATATATCCCAAATCCTCCAGAATCTCTACGGTTCATATAAGTCTTCCTCTTCTCTTTTTTCTTTGTGTCGTTTTCTTTCTTTTTTTTGGGGGGGGGGTGGGTGAGGATTACGGAGGTGCGTGTACTTTTTAGTCATTCATTCTATGACGCCTTGGGGACTTTGCACGACGTTTGCCGCCATGCGTTTCTTCCACATGCCGCTTCATGGCATCTAATCTACTGTACCCTTTTAAACACTGAGGACATTGATGTGGTTTAGCACCCCTACGGCGATGGATATCTTTATGGCGCGATAGGGAGCTAGGGTTGCAAAATGCTTTGCCACACGTCCTGCAGATATGAGATTTTTTCTTGTTGGGGTCCCCAATTTTCGAAAGGCCGTCGTGACTGCTAGGCGCACGTTTCTGTTTCAACCCTGGCTGAGAAAGAGATCCATAGCCTCTGATGCCCTGGGACCGTTGCTGGGCGTTTCCTCCCTCTGCTGGTAATGGATGAGGAGCAGAAGAATTGGCCACGAACCCACGATTATTCATCACATATTCAGACATCAGTCCAAGGTCATCAACTAAGGGCTGCGTGGCGTCAATGTTAGAGCCCATGTGGTTCTTGAACGAAAGACCACCAAAAACGTAAGGATCAACGTGGGAACCGTGAGCATAGTCCATTGCGGGTGTCTCACACTGGCCTGTAGAACAAGGTGAATCCTGGTCAGCTTGGGCAGAAGAAGGAGTTGACGCGACCGGCGAAGGCATCTGGCTATAACCTACGCGGATACTGCCGTAAGTCATGTAGGCAGTAGTGGGTACACCATACACACCACCGTGGAACGACTCTCGTGATCCATAGGTTATTGCTGAATTAGGACAACTACTGTTGCCATCGCCACCACCGCAAAGTAAGTAATCAGCGCAAAAGACAACAAATCTTGTGCAAATCGTAGCTGGTATGTTAGTCACCGCTTGGTCGGGAGGATGGTAGGCAGCCATTCTATTGATGTGAACACTTGTAGCGCCAGGCACTGTCCGTATAAGCTGGGGATCACCGTTAGATCAGTAGATATGCCTCGATTATGGATTACCTGCTGTATCCCGATGCTTTCGAGCGTCTGTTGATCAATGTAGTATGTGATACACATGTTTGTTTAATGCCGATGTAGTTGCGTGAGGAGAAGGAAAGGGGGAATAACCGTAAGAGAAAAAGAAGGAAGAGGGATTAGGAAGACAATGAACGAAAAGCTGTGATATTTTATATTTTTTTTCAAGGCGGGTGGTTGTGAAAGTGGTGGAGTAAAATACCGATCCGCTAGCTGTGAAGAGAAATCGGATCATGCTGGTAACCACCACGCTAGTTTCCGCATAACTCTTCACTACGTAGAGAAAGCTCCACTGAAGGAGATGTGTACATCCATAACAAAAAGAAGAAAATACACTTGCCATTTTGCGCACATCGAGTGCCATGAAAGAAATACCTTGCGCATGTTTTGCCCAATAAAGCAGTGGACTTTATCATATTTGGAGTGTGCAAAGTGGTGGTGTGGGTGGTGTCTATGAGGGGGAGACTGAAAGAAAAGAGGAGAGGGGAGAGAGAGAGAAAGAGAGAAATAGCCGCCATCGACTATTAAGTCTAATAGGGAAATAAAAGCGTTCTTGCCCATCAGCGACAAAAGTATCTTGATTACCATTCCGTAATGAAGGAATCTGTATTCATGCACAGTAATTAACGATGATCATTTACTGAGCAAGGACGTGGATAAATCATGCATCCGAATGAATTCAACACCAAATGGTAGTGAATTTAAAAGTCCGGAAGCACCATCCTTTCTATGCTATCAGCTGCTTCGAGACAGGCGATGCTTGGCGAACACATGATTTTGCAAAGGGATAAGTGTTTAATCGTAACGGCAGAAAGGCACGATCAATGACAGGTTGATTGCATATTTGACAGATTCTCGGCTAAAGTTGAAGCAAAATGGATCAATCACCGTGTCGCACCAGATCACTTTTCAACTGCAACACCCTTCAATTAAATTGATTTGCAGTGAGGTCTTCCTGGGACGCATTAACCATCACTTGTCACTAGTGTGCTTTAATTTAGATACACTCTTCAGAAATGCTTTGATGATTCATAAATTTTTATTTTTTTTTTCAAATGCTTGACGGAAAAAAAAAGGGCATAGTTTATGGTTTTGCAGTAATCGAAAGGAAAAAGAGAAACACATAATAAATAAAAGATCATAAAACAAAAAGATGATGGGAAAAGCACAGAGATCATACAACAAATAAAAACATATAAACAAATATCAAACATAAAACAGGATAAAGCAATAAACAAAAAAGGGGAAAGGGAAAAGGGAAAAGGGTTTCTTCTCTATAATATCACGGTCACGCATAGGTCTTCCTCTGTCTGCTTTGATTAGGATTATGACTTTTTTATGATTTTTTACTTTTTTTTTCCTTTTTCTGGCAGGCGGAATGGAGAGCATTGTCCTTGCTCAAGGACGGAGGGTTTGCCGGCGCCGGCTTTTGAAATGCACTTCCCGTATATGCCGCTTGAGAGCGTCTAATCGGCTATAGATTTTCAAGCAGTGATGGCACTGATAGCGGGTACGATTTTCGTTATGAATTGTTGCCATGTGGCGGGATAACGAACTTTGATTGCTGCAAACAATTTTGCATCTCGGGCAAATGCGCAATGCTCGCTTGCTGGTATCACCACTCTGCGAAACCTTACCAAGATCAACTTCATTGTTACTGCTCACTGGACCTGTATTGTTCGCTTTTAACGCGGGAGGATAGTATTGCGAAACATGCTGATCGTGACGACGATCTTTTATCGTAGCGAACACAGGATAAAGAAATTCCAGCTCCTGGGGAAGGTCAGCCAGGTGGGTTGATAGGGTATTATGATCGTGGAATGCATCAAGGCTCTCGACTAGATGCTCCGCAATGTCACCGTCGTAAGAATGGGGATCCTTTAAAAGCGCAGGATTGAGGGGCGGGCTTGCAAAATCGTCATGCGGCGTCTCACAGTCTGTCACAGAAGGAGGCGACATTTCATGGTTGAGGATAGGAGGAGTAGTTGGTGCAACTGGCGAAGGTCTGTGAGCTAGATCACCAATACCATGGTCGGAAACAGGATCCTCCAAAAATGGGATTTGAGCAATAACCATGGATATAATATTTGCGTGCGGAGACAACGAACGTTGTGATGCACCCATCATTTCTTCGCTTGGACAAGCATTGCCAAAATCCTCCTGTTGCGTTGGATCCATCGGTGCACCAGGTATGCTCTGCGCAAGACAATAGTACGGTTAGTTTGGTAAGCATTATCGGTATTGCTAGTTGCCTGTAGCCCGCTGCTAACCTCAGACGTCGGTGATTATGAAGGACTTGCTATTCCAGATGAAAAAATGAACAATGCCAAGTATGTGAAGAAATTATACAAGAATTAAACACAAAAACCAAAAAAAAAATGAAGAATCCAGTAAACTCAATACGAATGGTATGTTGATGCTTTTAAAGATCAAGTGGAGGGAAAGGAAAGGGAAAGACAAAGATAAAGCGGTAAAGAAAGAAATTAAGAAGAGTGAAAGATTTTGATGGAGAAACAAAGCTTTATCTTATATCTCCATTTTCCCAGCTGAAAACACCACCGCCTCCCCTCCCCCCACACCACATCCAACCACCATCTCTTGGCGGCGGTGAAGGAGGAAGAAATAAAAGTTACTGCTAATCACCGTATTACTTTATGCTCAACGTTAGATTAGTTGCATAGTCCTTGCTGAGGAAGACGTTTGTAATTAGATGATGTGAAGAAGGTACAGTACGCATGATGAAGACATCAAAGTATGGGTCAAAACGGCGGGCCGCCGCTCCCAATAGAAGTAAAAAATTATCTTATATTTGGCAATATACGTATGTGGTGGGGCGGTGAGTGAGAGTGTGTGTGTGTGTGTGTGTGTGTAGATATATGGTAAGGAACTAAAAGAAGAACAATGCATTCTTCCTAACCCCGCCAAACGCATGTGGGGGAACCACTGTGTGATAAACGATTTTTATTCGTTTTCGCGCAACCACGATGGTTAGCAGTTAATTTAAGATCTATGAAAAAAAAATACGAGGGGTGTAATGGAATTACAGTCCGGAACCTTCAACCCGTCGTAATGATATTAGCTACCATAAACAAGTGATATGTACGGTCTACAAGGCTTCTTAAAGGGGGACATTGTCTAACTGTAACATAGGACAGGATCAAGTAATGACAGAGTTGCGTGCATATTTGACAAATTGATTCTATTGCTTTGGATTGACAAGTCCAAGTGACAGAAATGACACGGAGTAATGAAATGCTGCCAGATTACAACAAATTGCCTCAGTATAAAACCCAGAAAATGCAGACTTTTTTGGCGAGGCATTTTAGAAAAATCCAGCCGTAACCTGGTCAGTGAAAGCCTTTTTAGCTGTTCTCAATGTCAACACAGTTACAAATGACCACTCAAGAACGCTGTTTGGTGACAATCTTGACCTACCATATCCACAGGGAGGTCACACGCAACTTACATACAATTGCGAAGCTCCTGTTCGGATGTTAAGACTTGTGGGCCTAAATTAAGCGATCAGTGCCAAGAAGAAATGGCATCTGTTCGTGTACCAGAAATTCGTGCAAAAGTCCTAATTAGACCTAGCAATGCACGTCTCAGGGCTATAACGAGCTTCTCTCTTTCTCGTGAGCGTTTTTGTTACCATAGAATGGCACAAGCATCCAATAGGCCAAGAGATGCCGCTATGAAAATGCTTGTCTGTAGGGCGCATGTACCTTTGCAGCAGCATGTCAAGCATTCCATGCCAGGAAGCCTTGCGGAGAACAGTACAGCATATGAAAACCTAGCGAACTGAAAAGAGGGCTGCTGCGGATTTTTTCTTCTTTTTTGGGATTTAGAACGCTTTTGATCCGCCGCCAGATCACGGGCCAAGTCTCTCGGTGCAAAAGTTTTTATGGTGTTTCTTGTTGAGATTATTGAACGAATAGTCAGCAATGCACCTCCATAGGATAAGAGTCTCCGTGCATGCTCTGCTGCCTGTGGAACGCGGCGATAATGCCTCTTCTCTGTCGGCAACGTCTGTACGAAAACCCAGAGACAGCGTCGGTTGTTCTTGAAACCCCTTGATAACACATAGCTAGATCAAGCTATGAGCGATTTTGTTCGAAAAATTCGTACCTACCGATATGTTTGCTTATCAATCAATATTTCCACCGGCTTTCACGTGTTTGTCCTTACCTTTCGATACTGGGCCTTCACGACTCGCAATGGGAAGGCCTAGAATTCTTATCCAAACTGTTAGCCTGGAAATAACAATTCGAGCGCTTACCGCGGTTCCCATCCTACGACTTACAGCCACAGAAGACTACCATGTTAAAAGTTCTTTCCAACGTGTTTAACTTTCCTTCGTCTTCCGACGTACCCATTCCGACAATCGTTTGAATTTGTGCTGCTGCTTCCCCAAATAGGTGTTTTGGATTTTCGAGGCGATGGGCAGAGAGCCTTTCTAACTGATGCTGTATTCACATCGTTTGATATAAAATTGCTTCATGAAACTGTTACAAATTTACGCTGGCTTGTGTTGAGGCTTGACGTCATTGGAGGCAATATGCTGGCTTCATTCAAACCATGTGTGACACAGAATTGATCCACCCACATTCCGACATGAGACTGGTGATTCCGGATATTGCCCAAAAGTACCCGAGAGTCGAGAAGCTTACCCTCTATATATAGACTTTTGGCCGTTTCAGTGATCTGCAGCCCAATATGTATGAGGATGCCACGGCGGAGTTTTTCCCTTGCAAGATATTGTCCTCATCTGACAATTGTATCTATTCTAGGGATAACATAGATGCACTCTCTCCAGTGCACAAGCTCTAAGATGCAAGAATACCAGTGGTATCCCCCATTTCCGAACTAGATATCCAGTTCCCAGAACTTTGCGTTATGCCCGTCAAGCTCCGTAGTTTCTTCATAAGTTAACCGACGTGCATTGAACGTCGACCGAACTAGGACCCGTATCTCAGCTATTGACAAGTTTGAGCGTGTGTTCTTTACTCGGTTGAGCTGATGGTGACTCTGGGAAGCAGAGAGGCTAAGAATGGATATACAATAGGTAATATTTTGGATTCACACAGGCATCAGACTGTTTTGAAGTGCTTGGGAGATCTTCTTCAACTGGCAAAAAGTGATTTCGGAGTGACATGCATACCTTAAGGAAGATGATTTCTTTTCACCACAGATGACGATCCAGAGGCGTTCACTTGCATGTCCTACCGCTGCCCACGGCTTTCCGATGCTGATTACGATCATATAGCGTTTAAATCTCCAATCACCCCGGATATACCAAGAACCAAATTCGACCAGTTGTATCTGTGTGTTCGCCATAATACCAGCCTCAAGATAACAATGACAGAAAGATCTAAGCAGGCATGTGCGTCTTCGATAACTGAACCCACGTTCATGAATTCGGCACGCTACTATTGCGTCAGATCGCGCGATTTTGACCAAAAGAACGTGATACAATACAAGGACATACGAAAGAAAAGTGGTAAAGCACATCAAATCCCTCTGTTCTCCGGTGTCGATTTGTCAACCACTACATTATTGAGCCTTATTTTGGATAAAGTCCCTTTTCCCTTTAAAAATTTTTATTGTTACGGTTTGTTACGGAATAACTTCAGTTTTTCTAAATTAGTTGGGCTCCTTGAGCGCTGGCCATCGGACTCGAATTAAATAATGCAGCTAACTCGGAGGCGCATATGCATTCAACCGCAGTCTGACTCGGTTACTCGCGTTCAAACAATGAATTGGACGCCATGCGTTAAAAGATTCTGAGAATAGGTCACTATTTACCTTCCCGGAAAGGCAACAGCTACAAAAAAATGATATGATTGAAAGTACACAGTGCTATTTTCACACCGTTCTCCTATTTAAGTGACCCTCTTGCTACCTCGTTAGCGATGTCGACAATGACAACACACTTTCCGTATGAGATCTTGCTCCGCATTGCCTCCGATTTATCAGCAGATGATCGCAAGACCTGCCTCTATGTGTCCAAGTCATGGAAGCTTACGTTTACACAAGTGTTATACCATTCCGTGTCCATTTTCTCTCGCCGTCAGTTCCGGCTGTTCTACAGGACACTGATGGAGACGGCATCTTCCAGTGCAGTGGGTCTTGCAGTTCACAAGCTCTGTCTTTCAAAGACTGTAGGCTTCTCCAGAGATGAGTTTGAATCGCTGCCCCGTTTGTGTCCTCACTTGACGTTTTTCGAATTTAATGAAAAGCTATGGAAGTATCTGCGGGTTTCCGACGAAATCAGAAAATGGGAGAGTATCCGCTACCTGCCAACACCGTCCCTGTATGATCGCCCTCATTTGAGGAGCTTTCTTTTAGATAACTTCAACGTTTGCTTTACCAAACTCAAAATTGACATCGGCAAATGCTCTCATTGGCTAGAGCTAGTAGCAAGAATGCACCATCTTGAACACCTAGCCATTGAAGGTGATTTACACACTTGCTTGGATGACCGAAAACAATATATCACCTTATCCGTACTAGATAACCTTCATACCGGCTTGCCTCATTTGCGTTATCTATGCCTAAAACACATCAATCTTGGGGGAAGCCTTCCGGAACCTATCACAGCTTGCGAAACATTGCGCCAACTTGAACTAGAATTGGATTTCGACCTGTATTCCGCGTGCCTTCCTTATTTTTCGCGTAAATACACTCGGCTTGAAGGACTTCTTATCGTGAAACTAGTGGACCGAGCCCCGTCAGAAGAAGTCCACAACAATGTCATCTCAGGCTTTTTGTCATGGATTAAAAAACTTACTGCTTTGAAAGCTTTGCATATATTGCCAGGGATTCTTTGGATTCCCGAAATGGGTCAAGACTATGACCTTGTTAGTCGCCAAGACAGCCGCGGACTGTTTCGCGAAGAGGCTATTGCGAAGCTTCTGCGTAAAATACATGCCCCCATCACCGATCTATCCGTTAACGCCAATGTATGCGAATACAATGTGATTGCAATTCGTTTATTCTGCGCAACGCTGGAAGCTGTAGAAGTACATTTGACTACTAGCAACAAACTCGATGACGCTATCAGATACTTTAGTCTTTGTGATTCTTTGACGTTTCTCCACTTACACATAGAAGACGATAACGACTACGGATTCGATACCATTCCTCTCGATACATTATTGGATTGTTGTAGAAGCTTAAAAACATTGTGTGTGCGTGCGCCGGACATTGTCATTGCCATTGACTCCGACTGGTTGACCGATGCTAACCACGGGTTGGAGAAGCTAATGCTAGCCACTGAGTCTGTAGATTCAGACGTCTTCCAGTTCCTATCTGACTGCTGCCCGCGTCTTCGTCGATTATATTGCTTGTTTGGAAACCCAGACGAACTAGGAGAGATCTGCATGGAGATGTCTAATGCTACGCTGGAGACCCTTCAAATTATGGTTCCTAGAATACCTGATTTCTATATATGTTTAACGCAAACAGCCAAGTCCGAACGAATGATGCAGCGTAAAGCAAAGTATTATGGAAGATCAGAAATAGATGAAGACTGCAGTTGGTCTCGATGGTACACTGTCGTTAACGATGAGGCTGTCAAACAAACAAGGCTTCAGATAGTGAGTGCTCCGGAGGATGACCTAGAGGCTGGCACAATGGAGATTCGATGTCGGTCCGTTAATCACTTTGTGGTTGCCTTTGTAGAAAACGAAGTTCTTAGGATCAAAGAAGACTTGGACAATTATTTTTCCGTTGTGAACAGTAGATTTAGGAATAATATTTGATCTTACATGCATTCTCTTCTCTGTCGCGAATCCTGAATAAGACCAGCTGATCATACAAATGCAACTATCAAAGTAAAAGCTATTCTTTTCCTAGTTGTTTACGTAGGCTGCCTTTTATGCTATTTAAACTTCGAGGGAGCTGGGTACTAACTGCTTGCATTTCTCGCTTTAAGACCTACTTGATGCGTGATACTATCACAGGAACGTATTATGTGTGAGCCAACCATGTTATAGATAGGTTAAAGAACAAGGTGGACAAAGTTTGTTTACTCAAGCAAATTTTTTCTTTCAAACACATTAAAGTGAGTATTTAAACGTTTTCTCATACTAATAAGCTTGTCATAAGTTGTGATAAGTTCAAATGTTCTGGTAGATCGGCACTGCACCAGGATAACATCCTTTTGCCGCCCATTAAAAATTTCAGACGCCACATCTTCTATGTCGTCGAGACGCATAAATTTCTTTAGTTGACCAAACTGACTGGTGGCGTGATACCATCTACTCCAGCCATTGTTTTCTGGTTCTAACACCTCGCCATAATATCTTTCTCTGCGCCGCAGTACTCGTTCGGCCTTGTCTGTCTGCTGCAAATTGAACAGGACAATATTACTCCTGGAGACAACAACAAGATCCTCCAGTATTGCATTAGGAAGGGATATAAAGACGGCTCTAGGCGCATTTATTTCGTTGTAACTGCATCGGAGGACACGAAGCTGCGGACAGGAACTGGAGAGACAATCGAACACATTGGGATCAATATGCTCTGCTTCCAGTGACAAGTTTTCGAGTCCATGTCTGCCTAAAGGCGTTCCATCAGAGCTATCATGTATGTCATGCGTCTCTATGTAGAGAGTCTTCAAACTTCGGCAGTGACGGAGAACGCTGCCAATATCCACGTTGTCAAATGCGTCCACCATGAGATGCGTTAAGCATGGGCATCCGCTCAGGGCATCCAAAGTGTCTTCCAGACTTATCCAGTTCAGCAACTGTAACTCAGCCGCACACAGTGTTTCTGAGAAGACGCCGCTAGAAGCTAAAACTGAATAGCATATTTCATCGTAAATGAATAGCTTGGCTATCGGAGCACCAATCTCGCTCAACGTGTCCAAAGCTTCCACTTGAGGAAGAAGGATGTCTCCGTCAATAAGTGATGGTGGGTGGTAGAAGACCTTGAGGGAGCTGCACTTTTCCATCCATGATAGAAATTGGGGTTCCACAACGTCCTGGAATTCTTCGAATGACGCATCATGTTCAAGTCCGACTTCGATCTGCAATTCTTCGATAAACGTGTATTTCTGCGAAAAGTAAGGAAGGGTAATAGAAAGTTGCTCATAGACCGTTTCTATGTCCAACCGACGAATGTTTCTGGATGGTGTGATATGTTTAGGTAATTCCCCGCCGAGATAGACGCCCCAAAGAGCGAAGGTTTGTAAAACAGGTAACGTAACATGGATGTCTTCCATTTCAGCAAGGGTAATATGAGGATAAGGCATGGTTTCATAGCCTTCATCTTCTTCACTTCCGCGGTTTTCTATGATCAACTGTTCTAGATGAGGCAATCTTTGCAACAGATCCTTCCAGTGCCGATAACGAAAGATATCTATCCGCAGCTTGGTAAAGCATGTTCCGAAGGTATTCAGGAGATATTCTCTTAGTGGCGTTTGACGGTAAAGCGGCATTTGTGGTAGATATTTTAGGTGTTTCCAGTTTTCCATCACTGTCGAGATGCGAAGGTGGTTCCAGAGTTTCTTATTGAAGTCCAATACGGTCAACAGAGGACATAAACGTGGAAGGGCCTCAAATTCGTCTCTGCAAAAGCCTACCATGGAGGAAATGTAAAGTTCGCGCACCTCATTCCCAAGGCAATGGCGAGATTCTGACTCTTTCAGTGTTCTATAAAATAGTCGAAATTGATGGCGTGAATGTATGTGCACGATGCGATAAATGGCTCGCATAAATGCAGTCTTCCAGGATCGCGACACATGTAAGCAATTGATCTGGTCTTCGGATGGCAAGTCTGCGGCAATGATGGCCAATATTTCGTATGGTAGGCCATGCGTCATGGTACAACAACGATACAAGCAGGCAGCTAAAGTCCGTGCGCATTGATACAATGCACATACAGTAGGGGGTTTCAATCATCTTGATATTTATACCTTGTTAGAAAGCGGAAATTTTAAAAAAAATTGATATGATTGGTTAATTTTCGAAAATAAAGTTTCTACAGGACATATACTTTTTTGCTGGTCCTGTAGATTTGTGCTGTTTCCGGAAAGTGAAGTCGCCTGTGATGAAAATCGATGTTACACCATGCCAAGAATGAATGACCCTATCCGGGCGACACGCTGTTACCTGTCTAGATATGCATCGACGACCTTATATGCCAAGGTTTATTGCGGATCCCCTATCATTCCTTCTAAACATACCGCCAATATGACCATTTCTTTATAAAATATCGCTCTCTCATGGATCCATCGTTGGCCATTCATATGCTCGCTTCTAATTTCATAGGTTTTCCACACATACGTTTCTTTAGTTTTCTTTCTACCTTTTTTATCCTTGTGTCGAAAAGGTTTTTTTTGTCTATTGTTATACATCCTCAAGGATTGATATAGTCCGTGCGGACACTTGTGTTAATTTGCCCCCAACAGGACAAGTATAAATAATCAATGGTTAATGCAAAATCAACGTCGCCGACCAATCAAAACCAATTTCGCATTTTCAGAAATGGAAGTCTTATTTTTTTTTTTTTGGAAACCATGCCGCTTTGCTAGAAATGATGTGGTGTCACCGTGATTTCTTTGGCATCCAAAAAATATAAAACCAAGATCCTCCTCATCTGTGTAATTTTTTTTTGAAAACTTTACATTCTAAAATGAGTACGGTATTTCTTATTTGAAGATGAAGATGGAAACGTCGTCGATGAGAATGGCTGCCCTGAGCCCATGGAGTACATCGTAGATCAGAATGAGTTTGTTGTTGAAACAATTGCCACTCACACTGATTACTTGGAAAATTCGGTTTCCAAAGAATCTTTGGTCTGTCCAATGCGAATAGAAAAGCTGAAAGATGAAGACATCCGTATGAAGGAGGCCAGCATAAAACGGGATTATGTTCGGTATACCGTCCAGGATAAGGTTAGATTTTTCGACCTGAAGATTGAAAACTGTATGAGTGCATCAGCTACAGCCAAGCAGTTGGGCATTAACATTCGAACTGCTCAGAGATGGCTTAGACAATATAGCTTATTACCTGATAGCATCTTTGATAAATTGTAAACGGGTTGGTCGTAAGTGTATCTTGTCCAAATATCATAAAACGGCAATTATCAACTTTATAGATGCTAATCCCTCTGCTGCTGTTGTTGAAGTGACAGAACACTTATTGAAGCGATTCAGTGGTTTCAAATTTTCACGCAGCAACTGTTTATAACTTTTTGAGGAGTGAATACAATCTTTCGTTGAAAAAAGCAGATTTCCATTCTGTCGAAAGAAACAGTTTAGTAAAGATTGAGGAGCGGTACAATTGGGTTTGTAAGTGGGAAAACACATATATAAACTTCCTCACGAAATGCGTGTTTCTAGATGAATCTGCTTTTGATATTCAATATGAAACGCTCAAAAGATCGGTCCAGAAAAGATACTCGTGGTATTATTCCTTGACCTACAACGAGAGCAAACACTACGTCTATATTGGGCACTATCTCTGCAGCAGGTTTGATCATAGTCGGCGTAAAAAAACCGAGACCTGCAAAGAGGAGAAAGGCTGATGGATGTATAAACTCAGAAATGTAACAGGCCACTACATTAGTTTCTTAAAAACGAGTCTCGATGAAATGGACAAATATCCACATATGAAACGTCACCCATTCACACGTATGAAAGCATAAAGAAGTATATTGAGCATCGAGGATATAGATGCGTTTATCTTCCTAGTTACTCTCCTGAACTTAATCCTATAAAACAGTTCTGGGCAGTGGCAAGGAGCGAAGTGAAGCGCCATAGCCTTTTGCAAGAAGATACTTTATCAAAGAATTATGGAAGCCTGCAACAGCGTGGAAAAAGGTCGCTTCAAAGGCTTTGTTTCGCATTCTTGCAAGTGTTGGGATAAATGTCGGAAAAAAGAGTCCATGTCATGCGCACAATAATACAGCGATAAGAGTCAGGAAAGCAATAATTTTATTTTATCTTACTGTAGGTCATGTAATATTGTAAGTTTTCTAAGAAAGGTCAGCGATGTGAGCCAAAATAAAAAACAAAAATAAAACTGCAACGAAAATCGACACTCGACACTCGAAAAACCGACACGCTGTTACGCTGTATTTTTGATTCGTCAGTACAAGCGGATATGTTTCCAGGCAGTGTCTAAGCGTAAACTAGATGACGATAATAGCTGGTGAAGTATGGAAAAAGATAGTTTCTTTTGGAGTCGGTTGATAGAAGAGTTCGATTTGTGTGAGCACCAGTGTGTACATTTAAGTCAAACACCAAGACTTAGATAAGCAGTGAAGCCTGAAGAAAGAAAAAGAAAAGATAAAGCAACTGTTGTCGGAATTGACAATATATTAATACATCTGTGTGAAAGAGAATATGTTCGTTGATAAAATCCTTGGTATGGTTACCTTTGATCTCGTATTGATTCGGTCAACTAGAGATGTATGGAGATGAAATAAAGGTATTTCTCGGGTGATCAGCGAGTTGGATTTGAAGAAATATTGGATTGGAAGAAATACAGGATTTCGGTAAAAGAGCAGAAAATGTAAAAGAAAACGTAAAAGAAAATAAAAATAAGAAAAAGAATAGGATCTGGGGGTTCAAAAGTATTTGTAAATTCATGCTTGTGATCTGCGAACGAATGATTTTTGACCACTGAATATTTGGATAACACTGTCGTTGTGCAAAATGTCATGTCTGCCGTAAGGGGATTACTGCGGACACTCCAACGGGACACTCCAGTCCCCCCAATTCTGAGCGCTTTCTAAAATAAAGGTGACGATGATTACTATAAACAGGTGGAGTGTAGTATGGAAATAGCGGAGTACTGTAGCTTGGAGTGTCCTGTAAATGAAATCTGTCCATATAACAAATATTAGCAAAGATAAGGTAATTATGCCCATAGCCTAATTTAGAGCACGCCTGTTTGACGTATCTTTCTATACGCGGCCACTTCAGTTTGATACCGCGTTTCATGTTCAACGTTATCCAGTGGTTTCCGTTGACACGGTGCAAGACAACTGGGAGTGGTTTTTTTTTAGGGGGGGGGTAGTGGCCCACGCACAGGGAGATAAAGTAAAGGCGGGTATACCAAATTCCCATTTGTATCAGTTGTCTCGTCGTCAGAATAAACAACAATAGGAACGCGATATGTGTCTGCTGCTAGTTGAACACATTCAGGAGCAGTAAACCAATACTCCGTATTTTTGCAGGGCAGATATTGACCATTCACTGACAAAGAAATGTCAATTCCGTGGCTAATGAGCTCCTGTAGCTCTTCAACTGGACCAATTGAGGGAAAGTAGTCGCGATAAATATCCGCATTTTCGGCAAAGCAGCTAAGCATATCCTGTTTAACCTGCAGAAACTTGTTCTCGTCGCCTTTGAAAACATGTGCGAGCGCACGAAAGCCACACCATTCGTCAGCTTTGACGTCAATTACACTTGTAAAGCTGCTTCGTGGTATATCAGTGTTGATATGGAAGTCAGCGGTCTCATTGAGAGTACGTTTGGCCCTAAAATTAATTAGCCTGCATGGCATCTATTTTACGTTCTATACCTTTTGTTTTCGATGCTTTCAAAGAAACTTGTCTTCACGATCTCGCTTTTCAGGCAGAATATAGACATTACTGTCAATGGAGTTATTCTCATACATGCTGTCCAAGCTGGCATTATCTTTTTGAGAATCTTTGCAGATTTGTTTCTCCTCAGTTTCAAAGCAGGACTCGATCCGTTTCCCAGTGGATGTCTCTGAGCGTCCTTTCTTTTTTGTCATATGAGGAAGTTTCACCTCTTCTAAGGGTACTTCTTTTAAAGAGTCGAGCGCATTATTGATAGTTTGTATTATTTCAATCTTCTTGAAATTGTTTTCTGCGTTCCTGACTGCGTCTTGTATACGTTGCAATAGAGTTAACGTGTTTTATTGGATTTCCCCGACAATGGTTGACGTATTTGCAGGAAAATGCTCTACGTTGTATTGTGATGCGTAAGACAACTACACTAAAAGACGTTACCAACTTCAATAGTTACCTTCCGCGTAATTAAGGTACCAACGCTGGGGGATCAAGTGAATTCTTATTGTAACATTTTCTACAGCAGGTAACATTTGCTGGCAAAGAAGCTTGTAGTTAATCTTTGCCTTGCAGTTACAGCTGTTCTTCTTTTCGCGTATGCCATTTTCTGCGTTCCCAAGCTTTCTTCAACTCCTTTAGAACCATGTTAATGACGAAAAAGGACACTTTGCCATAAAGCTCTTTCATAGCAGTGTGCTCATTGTCGTCAAAAATTGGTCGTTTGCATAGCTCACTAAAGAAGTCTTGCTTTTCCACTTCGATCTAATTATTGATTACTATTAGTAACCTGTATATTTCTATTTAACATTTCCTAGAAAAATGGACTTACTGTTCTTTTAATTACATCATCAATGGAATTGACAGTTCGCATCAAGCTTCCAGTTGTTTGCATTGTGTCCTTAATACGCCAATGAATACCCTCAACTCGTTGGGTGATACGCACACCAAGAGAATAGTGATTTCCTGCATAGGGTCCTACCCACTTTTCTTTGTATTCTAAGGTACTTTTAAAGTAGTCATAGATATAATTAATAACGCGTTTCCAATTTGTATTTTATATATACATACTTATTAAAATACTCAAGGATTTTGTCTTCATTCTCTCAGCAGTTGCCTTTTCTGCTGCTTTCTTCATCTTGTTTTCATCTTCTCCGTCCTGCTCCTGTTGCGCTTCATTCACAGTAGTCTTTGCTTTCGCTTTGCTGCTCGCGTAAGCATTTGCTGCTTTTGCTGCTAATTCACGGTACTTGGCCTCAGCCTCATCAACGCTGCCTTGTTGCGGTTATATACAGGCGTTTGGACTACTTTTTCCACCTCAATGTAATCCTCGCTGTTTTTCTCAAAACAGACACCCATCTTTTGATTTTAAGTGCTGCGAAATATGCCACCCACAAAGAATATGCACTGACTGCGGGAATATACTTTCGACGGCTCCTACCGAAGCCTTGTCGTTGTCAGTGATAAATAATCCAACCTGACCTTGGGGCCATACAAGGGATCGCATGGTCGACAGAAGCCATTCATACGTTTCACGCTTTTCGTTAACAACAAAGGCAGATCCGATCAACTGAGTATTTCCTAGGTTGCTAACACCAACAATATTGACCAGAGGCATTTTGTTCACATTCGTGCTATATATTGCATCGATCACAACAACTTCAGGAAATGCACGGGCTTTCTGGATTGCTGCCTCGTGGCTGAAGAAAAGTATGTCCGGCTGCTTGTTATCATTTATCTTTGTTGCAATTTCATTCTTTCTGGCTTGCAAAAGTTCCACGAGATCGATGAGATCACTTTTTCGCTGGTCGCGCAGCAATTGCATAAGATTGTACAAATCTTTTCTTGTCACGACATGTTGTCCAGCATCATCCCTCATTTCTTCATGTATTTTTGCCGGTTTGTTTCTATTGCTCGTCATAGATATCATGCGCTCAATTGTTTTCATTGCTGGCTTACAGTGCTGATGATAGAGCATAAGATCAGCATCAAGTGGATGATTATGCTTGCTTAAAAGCAGAGACGTGAACAATTGTCCATTTTTTGGTTCCTGCTTTCACAGCAGCGCGTAGAAACCATCCACAGTCTGTTTCCTTTGTTGTGCTCGCGCGCTGACATCCTTGCTAGACAATCCATGCATGTTTCTGTAATTGCCACCATCCGACACACTGGATATACACGTTTCTGTCGTTACTATGTTTAGTACTGACAGCAAATCTAAGCTCTTTAGCTTTGGCTTGAGTGATGTCCAAGGCTTCCTTCTTAAAGTCGTAAGTTGTATTTAATAAGTCAAGCATTGTTGTTTAGCAAGAAAAACAACTTAAGAAAATTGGAGATCAAAGAATATAAATAGACCTTTTTGATATCTACGAGCCACTTCTAATATATGATCTTTTTGGTTTGTTATTAGTTTATGATATCTCCTACACTTCCATATTGATTGCAATATCCCTACAGACGGCGGAGGCAGATGTTCTCATAAGAAGCTCCACTATGGGACACTCCACTTGGGGACACTCCACCTGCTTATAGTAATCATCGTCACCTTTATTTTAGAAAGCGCTCAGAATTGGGGGGGACTGGAGTGTCCCGTTGGAGTGTCCGCAGTAATTCCCGAATGCTTGCTATGGTCCATAAGGCTCCGGGCGGTCATAAAAAACGATCGGGTTACCTATGGTCCCTAAGAAACTCGAAATTAACTAGTTATACACAACTATATTTGCTATGTTGCAAAATTATTACCAACTTAAATACTAAATTAAATACTAAATTATATGTCTAACAGTTTGTTATAAGCAGCTCCTCTTTTCCCCTACTACTGTCAGAATTGTTTCATATACATTCATCATAATTACCTTATCTTTGCTAATATTTGTTATATGGACAGATTTCATTTACAGGACACTCCAAGCTACAGTACTCCGCTATTTCCATACTACACTCCACCTGTTTATAGTAATCATCGTCACCTTTATTTTAGAAAGCGCTCAGAATTGGGGGGACTGGAGTGTCCCGTTGGAGTGTCCGCAGTAATTCCCCTGCCGTAAACCTTCACGGTGTGTCCAATATCGACCACGAGTTCGACGATGTTTTTGTTGATTCGGAAAAATTGGTGCAGATCATCAACGTTAGTCGTCAGGCCACGGTAATCGATCGTCACAAGCCTGATCTTGCGTTCTGAGTTCGTTATTTTTTGTATCATGGTTTGCGTGTTATCACTATAATCATCGAGATTCAGCTCTGGACGTTCATAATCACGTCAAGCTATCGGATCGAAAGCTGACGTACCAATCGATGTAAACACATCTTCTCATAAGACTTTTGCCTTGAGGTTGTAAATCTGAAGGCTGATTGTTTTTTCCTTTGCGGACAACGTTTCCGGCGTTGGACTTTTTCTTGCGTATTCAATCGTGTAAATGTTTGAATGTGTTGCTTTAACCATGGCACGGAATTGATGAATGTGGCTGATATCGGCCCAAGTAAAATCACGATACTCAAACTTGACGATGTTGTAAAGGCGATCATATTTCCGAATTTTTTATTTCGTTTGTTTACGATTCGCAGACCCCAAAATCCGTCCTTGCTCATCCATTCTGCCAAGTCTTCCTGTTCCAAAGTGTCGTTTGACATATATTGCTGGACAATTCCGCATACTTCTTGTTCGGATAAAAGGAAATGTGACATTAAATCCTAAAACATAAAAGATGTGACGAACATTAGTTACAATACCCCCTTTCTGTGTTTTGGTTCTACCATGAATTTGGAATGCAAGGACTGCGTCCAACATAAGTGAACTAGTCTGTCAGGATCGGACACAATGCAGGTAAGAACTG
Organism: Apophysomyces elegans B7760; assembly: GCA_000696995.1. Classification (NCBI taxonomy): domain Eukaryota; kingdom Fungi; phylum Mucoromycota; class Mucoromycetes; order Mucorales; family Mucoraceae; genus Apophysomyces; species Apophysomyces elegans. Next base: position 43,323 of record JNDQ01000900.1, read on the forward strand.
GATCAGAATATGTACTCCATAGTTCGCTTTCGCCTATGCCAGAACTATACTTCATGGTGGCTGTCGGCGACTTTTGAACCGTTTTATATCAAAGAAAGGAATATTGTCTAAGAGAAATCGTTGTAAACATATGTTCTGTTAGCTTTTAACTTACAAATTGGCAATTGGCTCAAAGAATGCAACTTTGACCGTAATCAACATCAGCAAACATCATCATAACGTCAAGTATCACTTGCTTCATTGTTTTTGTTGACAAACTGAGGCCAGTAATAGATTTGTCAAAGCCATATACTGGCCACAGAATCTGTTCCAGTTGTCCTTACGTCGCTGATGGATCAAACGTCTAAGTATTGCACGCGCTTGCTGGAGTTGTAACCAGTAATGCAATTTTGTTCAAGCCTTGTGCTTTACGCCATTTTCTGTAACGACGCTCCTTATGTTCATAAGCATTTTTTGTTTCTTTCCTCCAGAAATGTTGCATCGGATCGGTCGATGGACCTCGTTGTCCACATGAAGAACCGAAAGATCTGTATACCGGTTCACAAATGGCGCTGTTAAACTGCTCAATGTAATCCTTTGATGTTTGCTGATCATGGATTCGAGTAGTAGTACGTGTCATGGATAACAGTATATTTGCTGAGGCTTTCTGTAAGCACCAAACGTATTGTTTCTATGTCGTTTGACAGTTTTCCAATTAACATGTGGCTGCGGTGTCGGTTGCGGTGCTAATTCATTCTTGGCATGGTGTGATATCGATTTTCATCAGGGGCGACTTCACTTCTCCGGAAACACCGTCCACTTAAAGCAAAAATTCAGCAATTCCGGACTTTCAATGCAAGATCATTTTCCATTACTGTTTGAAAAATGTCTTGTAATTGCCCATTTTGTCTGGAGCCTTTCTAATGCGAAGTAATAGCTTGTTTGTTCAGAAACTCGTAATTACTCTCTTCTTTCTGATATCAATGCATAGTAAAAGCTCAGAATTATTCATCGTATATATTTGTGGACATGGTGTCTGTATGCATTGCAGTGCCAATCTTCTGTACCTTTATTGTTTCAGCTCATCGGTAAATTGAAAGTAAATAGTGCATCTAAAAAGATTTATACGATAGGCGTGTACTGAAGAACGTATATTAAAAATACTATAACTTCGCTCTTTATTAAAAAAATGCAGTAAGCCCAGCATTCTCAAAATAATGTTTGCTAACCAGGGACACTCGGTTACTAGCGACTCTACAGTAGTTCTCGTTGATCAATTATCCATCACTCAAATAATTCGCGTAGAAAAACGTCTTGCTTGCGAAAGGGTATTTCTGTAGGTTTGTTCTGTACTGCATGTAGTACACCTACTGCGCAGGAACATCTTCTGTACTTCGTTAAATACTGTAGGAACGTCTTGTTCTTATACAAAACGAAAAATGGTTTGCTGTTGGACAAGCCAAAAGTTTCAAACATGCATTGCTACTAGATTTGACGCCGCACTTGAACTTTTACTGCGTAGCCTGCATGTCAGACGAGCGAGATATATACAAGATCGATTACCCATCCAAATCAACGCGCTAACAGAAACGACAAGTAGCACGTTCGTCCTCATCAAAAGCTTTCCCTACTGTTTCGTCTCCAAACCCACATTGAATTTCCAATATTCCACTCTTCCCGCTTGGATCCACACTGCAACCACGGCTCTCTTCTAGAAATCAACAACATAGAAAGAAAGGGGCCTTAAAGATCGATCACTTTCACTGCAACTTTAAATCATCACAAATCTTTCGCTGTTTGTTTGCTGTTGTGCATTCCGAAATACTCCATCATCACTTCTCGTTGAACGTTTCAGAAAGTTTTTAGTGCGGTAGTCGTAGGGTGTTTGGCGCTTCATCCACTCGGCAGTCGATACCATACAATATACATAGACATACATAAGTAGGTGTGTTGGTTCTTTTGCTTTATTGTTCTAAAGAGAAAAAGAAAAAAGAATGCTTGGTACTTTTGGCATCCATTCCTTTCTTTTAGATGTTAGAAGGGTAAAGCATCTAGAAAAGCAGCATTAGCATGGTTGGGAACCGACAAAGGGTACATTTGCTTCAACTTACGATGCGGACGCTGGCACCAAAGGTCTTGGGGGGCAAGTTCTTGCGGAAACGAGCCTTGACAACACCGTTGGTTCCGTGGGTACGAGCAATGCGGCCCCAAATGACACGAATCTTGGAGCCATTGACCTCACGCTGAGCACGGTAGACGTAGGCAATACGCTTGCCAAGGTAGAACTGGGCATCCTTGGTGGACTGGACACCTTCAACTTGGATCAAGGAGACATTGGGGTTCTGGTTGCGCTTAGCACGTTCGAAACCCAAAACGCGACCCTTGCTGTACAGACTAATGGGAGGAAGGCAAAGGCGTATATCAGTCGAACGTTCAATAAGTGAGGGATGGGGATGGATGGATGGATCATCTTACCGAGCGGATGGAGCAGCCATTGGTGAGATGTGGAAAGATTGAACAAAAAAAAAGGAAGGTTTGCCCAGTTGGAGGGTTGGATGGCTTCTTTCCCGTTACGGGTTGGGTTGGCCCCCTCCAGCCAGCGAGCCAGGCCCAGTCTGAAGGGTGCGCCCACACACACACACCAAAAGTTTACCCACTCTCTTCCTATCGAATTGGACTTGGCCCGGGCTGTCCGGCCTTTTTCAAATCCCGCAATGGCATGAGAGCGCCATGCTGCGATTGAAATTAACCCTCGTTTCTTTCACCCCAAAAATGTCAGTGTTCGTTAACATAGCAAAACAAAAAGTGCCACTCAAAGGCTTTCCTGTACAAGCACTTGAAAGCTTCATACAATGGGAGCCCTTCAAGGATTGGGTTCATCAGTTTGACCGAGAGCAGAAAGAGCGAGAAAATGAAATGGATATCTCGTGTATTGACGTACAAAGTTTGGATTACTTTGGGAGTGAGAAAATTGGTTTCGCCAAGTTCAAAGCCGATGTGAAATACAGACAAACGAACAAAAACGCGCCCGGTGTTGTTTTTATGGTAGGTAAAAAAATGTCACCATGAGCCTATTGGATCAGACATAGTTTTACTCAGGCAAATGGTTTTCTTTATGCAGCGAGGTGGGGCTGTATCTATCCTCATTATCCTCAGGTCGAAAGAAAACACCAGTGAAGATAAAGTGCTTTTGACCCTTCAACCACGTATTCCTGTCCCATCTCTGTCATTTCCTGAACTACCCGCTGGTATGCTAGATGGATCAGGCAACTTTTCAGGAACTGCTGCCAAAGAAATCGAAGAAGAAACAGGTGAGGGAACAATCTCTATCTCTTAGCGTGTGTCAAGGCAGTGACTAATAGCTTATCTTTTTCGTTTTTGCCTGGTAAAGGCCTTGTTGTAAAAGACAGTGAATTAATTGATTTGACTGAACTAACATACGGAAATCGTTGGAAGGGAGTTTACCCATCTCCCGGTGGTTCAGGTAAGTGTAGAAAGGCCGTATATTTTGGGGTTATCAGCTGAATGTTAGTCACATAGATGAATTTCTTCGGTTGTTCTTGTGTACTAAGCATTTGCCCGATGCCGAAATTAAGGCGCTGGAGGGAAAATTAACAGGTTTACGGGATCATGGCGAAAATATCACACTCAAAGTAGTGTCACTGAAAGATGCTTATCGGTTATCACCCGATGCCAAATTATTATCTAGTCTGACGCTGTATGAAATGTTGAAAAGGAACAAGCAATTGGACGAAAAATGTTAAACTCGGGCTTTTGTCTTTTCTTCACCGAACATTAGTTAGCTTAACAGTGCCCTTGCGAAACCTTTTCTCATTTATCCGTCACAATGACATTGCCGGTTTCTTCTTTTGCCTTCGGAGCCAATTAACGATAATTTGGGTATATTCCAGTCTGTCCTTAATAACAGTTCATAAAGTAAGTCTTAATGAGATTTTGCAGGTATTACTTGAGGTTCTTCTAAATTGTAAGTACGGAGTGCACTATGTTGTGGTATGAACAGAAACAGGCCGATCCCTCAACGGATCGCTTCGTTTCACTGATGTAGTGCGATGCGCTGTTCATTACCAAAATTGGGTTTAAGTACATTCCAAAAAAGGATTCATCAGCCCCAGAAAGGGGTTTCTTCGCGAATGAACGCGAACAAAGAGAGAGAGAACGAGAACCGAGCGATAGAAAGAGAGAGAGATATAGAGACAGAGACCAGACAACAACCCCGTCAATGGGTTCAGTGGAGTTGAAGACCGAATTGGTTTCCGCTTTTGTCTTGCCCTCTTTGCTTTTTCTTTCTTTCTCTGTTTCTCTTTCTCTCTCTCTCTCTCTCTCTCTCTCTCTCTCTCTCTCTCTCTTCTTTTCCCTTTTCTGTCTCCTTCTTCGCTTCCCTCCCATCACTTTCGGTTTCCACAGCAATCGCTACCCTGGTTGGGCGGTTTGCTAATTGTAACATTCTCTTCCCTTCTGTTTTACAATGAGCGTGGACAAAAGGGCACTTCATCACATCTCGGCACCCTTGTTTCCGCCTCGGTATCAACCCGGCGGAAACGAACACGCGGGCCTCTACACCGACGACGGCGGTAGCTATGCCTCTCCTCCACCTGCATACCAACCTTCACAACAACCTCATCCATATCCTTACTATCATCCACAACAACAGCAACCATCTTACGCCACAGGAGGTAAATAGATTAAAAGTTTTAAGTTTTTTTTTTCATTAAAAAGACAAAGCGACCCTGAAAAAAAAGTTTACCTGCATTTCATTACGTAGTATATTTTTATCAACCTACACCACCACCACAAACTGTCATTATCCATCAGACACCAACACGATCAAAAGATGCATGCTGCTGGGGATGGTAATTATTTTTTTTTGGATGAATCAAGGACATTAGCAGGACACGAACTTTTCTCATCCTATATATTTTTTATATACATACGTAGCTTGGCCGCGATTTGTCTTTGTTTTGCTGCAGAGGAATGCTGTTGAGCTTTGCCTTGGCTTGGTTTGATTCTTCTTCTCATTTTGCTTATTTATAAATAGACTGGGTTGAAGAACAAATAAAAGAAAACGAATAGAAAAGAGACTTGAAACCTTTTGTACATATACTAACTTGACAAGTTCGCATGTCTATCCGTTTCCTTTTTTCTGTTAGTTTTCAGGTTCAACACACTATGGCAACAGTTGCTATGAACCAGAGAAAAACTTTCGCAGTTTCAAAGTTTCTCTTTCCCCTACATGGGTTTTACTGCATTGATATTACATATAAATTAACTAAGCAATGTCATCCTAATTTGTTCTTAATTCTTTATATGACAAATTGGTAGTGCATCTCATAAAGTTGGGTCGGAATACCAGTCATAGAACTGATGCAAGGAATGACGGGCAATGTTCCATATGCGAACAAAAGAAAGTTTCGGCTGAACGCAAATGGTTGCTGATTGTTTTTATCCATGGACGCATTGAAACCTATCAATGTCAGGTCCATAATCCAACTCTAATCGAAACATGCATATGATGGGTGTCAGATACAATCCATCTGTAATGATTTGTGATATTGTAGTACAAAAGAAAGCCTCACTTTCCTTTCGGTTCATTGAAAGCCTAACTCGTGAAGCTCTCCGCCTCTGTTCTTTCTTGTCGGAAAAGATTGGCTCCCTGGTTTAATATGTTACGTTTTCTGGGATGACTTTTGCAAGGTTGAGCGGTGTATAACTTGATCATTATGAAGTACGAAGAAAGAAAGCTAATTCCAGGATCTGACGACTTCTTTCGTAAGTGTAACCAAACAGATGGTGCTATCGAGCATGGATGACAGTCAGTTTGTGCAACCAAAGAAGCAATAGAGAGAAGCGGGAATACAATGTATAATTAGATATGAATCCAAAGGGATAAAGCACGCCCTACAAACACTCACTCATTAAGAAATACACCAACTATAACAGAACCTGCTAGTATAGTTAAGAAAGTAGGTATTGGTGGATAAATGAGCGGATTGAAATAGAAAGTTCGGCTGGTTCTCAACTAAAAACCAGAGGTTGGAATGACCATCATTCTGCAACAAGGGCACCCATTGTTATTAGAGAACTCGATGAGACCACATAATCATGAAATAGCTAAATTCCATCCATATCATTAGCTTACATTTAATCACGCATATTAACAGTTCGGCCATTCACAGTTAACATGGAATTGATTATCAAACTTTAGAAATGCGGCTCTACTATGTCGCTGTTTAAAAAAGTAAGCGTCGCACAGTAAGGTCCAATTCCACGTGTTTGTCGATCTCTCACTGGCCCGCTCGCTCGTGCTTCCATTGAAAAAAATTACACTTGTACTCGTTCGAAGATCCATCTTGTTCCTGAGGACCAACAGGCCTAGAGTTTTTTTTTATGTTCGTTAATCGATGCATGTTCCTTGTTAACAAGCCACGGCTCTTTTTCTTTTTCTTCTTCTTCTTACCTTGAGCACACGTAGAATCGACGTCCCTGGTTGGGACCCTTTTTATTCACGGTAAATTCTTTGCAGGGTTCATTATGAGCACGGCACCGCGGCACAACACGTGGCATAAATAGTGAAGACCACACTTGCTTTTTCGTTTCTTTCCCTTCTATTTCTTCTAGCCAAGATGGATCCAATACGTCATCTTCCTGTGCACAGGATAATTGCTCTGTTGGTATATTGGTTATTGCCTCTTCTTCTTGTTTTTCTTCTTTCTTTGCTTTTTTGCAGAAAAATGACTGCAGTCGAGATTGTCCCGTAACATCCTTAGTTTCACGAGGACGTTTTTGTGGGGAAGGTATGTGTTTGGATAAATTCGGTCGAATGTCCGTTATTTGGCTCAAGCTGGGTTTTGTCGGGATCGTCGTCTCTGTTGCGGCTACTGTTGCTGTTTTACCTCCTTTGGCAAAATAAGTCAGAAGCTTTTTCTGCCGATTAGAAAATTCATTCCAATTTGTGGTTAATAACGCGGAAGCTTCAGGTTCCGACGGTTGCATCCATTCGCGCAATCGTGTAACACCCTCTTCGGTAGTTATTTCCTCTTTAAGTTTGAGGTACACAGGACAATGGTCCGAGCCGAGAATATCAGGTTGAGTATCTGCTGACTCAGACCATTGTTTAAGACCTTCAGAAGCAAGTATATAGTCAATACGGGTCCCTAATATATTGTTTTCGTTTGGCGCTAATTAGTTCATCGCTCATGCAATCCATCGAGACAAATTTGTGTTACCATAATTTCCAGGTCTATCAAAAATTAATCAGTTGTCTGACGTGACATGCTACATACACTTGCCTTGCATTCATTTTCATGTTCCAACCTACAGAGAAGAGAAAAGAATAGGTTATCACGCACACTTTCTCGTCCAACAGGTCCTTTTTTTCTTACAAGTAAACATGCCCTTCCGAGAAGGATGGTACATTCGAGTGGTATCTATCAAAGGTCCTTTCGGTGCAATAATCTGATCGACCCATTCGCGATGAGGCAACTCTTTAAAATTAGTAATACCATGATCTTTCATGCTTTTCTTTGGGTCACAATGGTCTATTTCTTCGTGAACAGCATTGATATCGCCTGCCAGGACAACGTGTCTGCCCTGTTGTAGATAAGCGTCAATTCGCCTTCGGGCACAGTGATGGTAGTCCATCTTAAAGTCACGGCGTGCTTCACTTCCATCATTCGGGAAGTATACATTGAACAGGACGAACAATTTAAAATCCATGACTATACATCGCCCTTCTGCATCCAATAGTTCTGGAGGCGTGCCCAATCCGACTGCTGTCGAGGGATCATCGCCTACAATGCCTTCTTGTACTGACTGCGGTACCAATGGTTGTCTAACGTAGATGGCCACTCCGGAATAACCATGTTTTGACTTTGGGAAAGAAAAGTAGGCATCGTACCCTGGCACGATGGCCATGTCGCGTGGCATTTTCGATCGCTGACATTTGATTTCTTGTAAGCTTCACAACAATGGGATTTACTATTAGTGTTCCTATTTTTGCTTATCCGTTTGGATCATTTACCATATAATGTCTGCATCGAGAGCTGCAAACAGGTCCTGTATATTGTTGGCCATGAATCAGTCGATCGGTGGGATCGCCATGAAAGAGACAAGTACCTCGTATGACTTCTTTTCGGACCAAGGGTGGTATTGTAAAACGGTTGAAAGTCCATTAATGTTCCATGTTAAAAGTTTCATTCCAGCACCAGTACTTTTTGTATAGGGCAGACATTTCCCTTCAACACGCAGTCCGTTAGAGTGCGGAGTTGAATTCTGGCTGGAGAAACCTTACAATTTCCCTTTTTGAGATTGACTGACCAGACAACGCATTGCTTCTTTCTCGTCTCTGTACATGTGCTCGAGATAAATGTACAATGCCCTTAAAGCAACCAAGTACATTAAAGAAATGGGCCGTTCAAGGACAATTGGATTACCTATTAATATAACAAAGTCCATAAAACCTGTTGCTGTAGATTTCTAGAGAAACTACGTTTTGCATTGTTCAATTACACATTTTCAAGGGATTTTAATCACAAAGATCAAGAAAAAGAAGAGTTTGCAAGTAAGAAAACCACTTGTATACCATATAGTAAGCGCGGTGCATCATACCATACTGCTAACTTGGTGAATCACCTCAGCAGTTATGAAATTTTTTAATGATACCTGAACGAAAGCTAAGAAACTCGAATGAAGCACGGGTGTACCTTATATGATGCTAGCTTATGTTGATGTGTCTGCAAATACCGTTGTTACAGTCCAAGCCCGGCATCGGTACTCTACTCATCGTTAACCGATGAAATAGGGCTATGAACGACGTCTAATGGGTCAAAGAACTTTATTGGATGGTGACAATGTATGACGGCTTGGTTTAATGGCACTTCACACATGGAAATATACAGCTTCTTACTTTACGCCAGCTATCTTAGATTTTGAATGTCCTTCCTGATACTAAGCAATGGCTTTTTGTTTCCTCGGAATATACTTGGTCATTCAAACTGTAAATTGGAAAAAGGCAGTCGCCAAGGCATCTGTACCATCAGTGAATGGTAGTACAGGATGCATGACAATGCAAGGGTGTTGACGGCCGGGGACAATGAAGGTAGGGAAACTGAGGTACCAAACCACGGATTTGGTTGAGTGGCTTTGCGTCTTCGATACCCAAAAAATGAATAAACGTAATATGATATTTGTGGCGAGCGTTTGCTCCCGATGAGTACGTGAACAGAGTACCTTATCCAAGATATCTAAGCTTTGATGATCGTGATGGATCTTTTCGAAAAGGGCAATTGTATCAAAAATTGTATGAACCAGCCATCCGTTCACGGACGGGAGAATAGCGTAGCACACCATGTTTTTTAGGTGTGCTTCCGTTGAGAGTTACTATTTGCGCTATATTGCGTAACCATCTGACGCCAAAGTTAGGAGGAAGGGAAAAAGTGGGAATAGGGGAATTTCTGCATTCGTCAGCAGAATTCATCACGCCACGGGGGGTCCAAGGGGGGAGGAGAGGTGGAGGTGCGGTATGGGTCGGGAAAGATCGGAAGCCGTGGGCTTGTCTTACGACATGGCCCGGTCAAGGGTTTTCAGCTTAAATTGGGCAGGGTTCAATGAAGAAAAATGTCTATAAGAAAGGGGGTTGAGGGTTGTAAAGGGGATGGAGTCATGCCGACCAGATCTCCATGGTAATGAAGTATTCCGGGTTGTTGGGTATCAGATATGATTCCATCCACCAACCCCATTGTCAGCAGATGTTTTTATCAAACCCTTATCTCGGAAGGTATTGTTCTCTGATTGGCCGATAAGTGATTGTCTATACAAGGACTTGATTTTTTTTAGGGCAACTGATACTGATAAGACGGATCTGTGATTTTTTTTGTTGAACCCGACCAAAGAACCCTATCCTTTTGGGAAATTGATAAAAAACTTTTTTTTTCCTCTTCTGCCATTCCACTCCTTTTCTTCCTTCTTTCTCTCATTCTCTTCACTTCTTTGAATACTCTGCCTTTTACTTCTTATGCTCCCAAAGACGTTCGATTATATCCCAGCATTTGAAAAGCCTCAGTTACATATCGATACGAATTACCATGCTACGCCGCAGTTGATCACCTCACCAGTATGTGCAAAACCACCCTCTCTATCCCCTTCCTCCTCTACCTCGTCGCCCACCGTTTCACCCACGGATTCATTGAAAGCACATCACCGTTTGACTCGACGTGTCTTGGATTCTCCACAAGTCACCGCCCAATCGTGGGATCATATACAATCGCCTGCTGCCTCCTTCCTTGCCGCCTTTGCAGCCCCTAGCCCACCCAAACATGAAGAGGATGGCGACGAAATCGATGATTATATTCTTGGATCCATCATTGGTGTTGGCGGTTTCTCCACTGTCCGCCAAGGTTATCGAGTGACCGATGGTCAAAAGGTAGCTGTAAAAGTCGTGAAGCATTGTGTTCAAGACGACAGTTGTGACGAAGACCCGCGTCTGGAACGCGAATTGACCATCTGGAAATCACTTAAGCATCCTAACATTGTCCAAGTCCAGAAAGTGATCGAGACCGATCACTCAACGATGGTCGTGTGCGATTACTGTCCTCGCAACCTGTTAAGCAAGACCCAGTTAAAGGAGGCTGAAGCGCGCCGAATTTTTGTCGAGCTGTGTCAAGCCGTTCAGTATCTGCATAATAAGGCCAGAGTGTGCCACAAAGATCTAAAACTGGAAAATGTATTGCTTGATCAGGAAGATCATGTCAAACTGTGTGATTTCGGCCTGGCTGTGTACCAGCAGCCCACAGGAAGCTGTAGAAAAGATTCAGCAACGGATGAAACCGCCGGAGGCTCCTTAGCCTATGCTGCTCCAGAACAAATTCAATCTCCCAATGCCTTGTGTTGTCCTAAGACTGATATCTGGTCCCTTGGCGTGATTCTCTATGCCCTCATCACTGGCCGTCTCCCCTTTGTTGATGACTATGAATTGAGATTGCAGAATAAGATCGTAAGCGGTCAATTCGAGATGCCTCCTGTTTCCACAGAACTTCAGCAACTTCTTTCCCACTGTCTTGACACAAATCCTTCCACTCGATACACTATAGATCAAGTGCTGCAATCGCCTTGGTTTGCTGTTTAATTGTTGTGAATTTACCTAACTCATCCTGTACATAGTCCTTTTCTCTTTACCATCTTGCATTTTATATTTTCCCATTTGTCCATAGCAGTATTTTCTTTACATATTTCTAATCATGTCAATAAACTTATTCATTATTCAATATGAGAAAGCTCTGTTATAAGTTTCGTTACATTGCACAATTCGGTTTTCCTTCCCACAGTAAAGAAATATTACAACTAATTCTTGGAAGCTTCTCCTTTCTCATGATAAATGTACCTGTTTGGTTCAATGGAGGCAAAAAAAATAATTCGTAGTATGAAGAATGCAGCCACCCGTCAACGGAAATAAGCTATATTTTTGATGCTGCGAAACTGAGATAATCATTGGCATACACATGTGAATTCCATCATTTACTATTTTGCTACTGCGCTCTAGTTTCACTTTGTATTCATTTATTCCTTAATAGTTGGTATCTGCGAGCTGATGGCTAAGCGTAAGACCGAAACGGGACTTATAGCGCGATTTGGACCAAATCTGGGTTTCCTAGTTCTCTATCAAACTTGCCGACCCCACCCCCCGCAAAGTTTTCGGGATCATTCCGCTTTGAGTGCAATATTTCGAACACATATTAAAGATAACCGTGCATTCTGTTACCTATGATGTAATGATACGGCACAGCAGAAAAACAAAGCGTGGTCCATTCCTTCCTTCGTTCCTTTCGTAGGATACTGCATTGTCTTGGTATCATCACTGTTTTTAGATATGCTGAGCAGCTTTATGAATTGCTACTGTTTGCTTCCCATTGGCTACATCCATTTTTATTCCAATGCTCCTTTCTTTTTTTGTTACAGGGCTTATTGTTTTACCAACGTTTTCGGTCAACACGTTCCGGCCATTTTCGCAGCCCATTTTCTAACCTGTAAAGCTTCACCCATTGTCTTATGCTTATTACCTTGGTGTAAAGAAAGTATAACCTATCTCGTGTTCTTATACATCCTAGAGTAAAACAACATTGACAGTCTTCAGAACCAGAAGCATATCGGTTTTCAAATTTAAACCTTACCAGTGTAAAATGTCACTCAATGTTCCATGTGGAAAAGAGCAGTCTTGTACTATTTTTTTGCTTTTGAATTATTGTTTTGCTTTTTTCTGTTCCTTCTGCAATCATGGCTCATTCATATACGGCAGAAGAAACAGTGCGACATATAGGCCACTATACTACTGTTGTTGAGTCAACCAAGGAGATACATCATGGGTATCTTTACACTATCGATCCGAACTCTGGGAGCATTGTACTGTATGATGACGATGAAAGAAAAGTCATTGTTATTATGGGCCATGTTGTGGAATCCATAACCTGTAAGGAACAAAGAACGAGAAACAGAACCCTTTAGCTTTTAACTCTTGGTATTTTTCTTAACCACCTGTATTCTGTTTTACTCTTTTTAGTTAAAGACGACGTCAGCATGAATGTAGCTAAAATGGACGAAGCAATGAATTTAAACAGCCCGATCTCGTACGATATCGATGCTCCATGGATAATTCAACGGAAAGACTCAGTCATAAAGTATCTAGAACGTGTAAGGTCATCTGACACGGAAATAAAGGCTGTTAATGAGGTAAGATGAATTTTTTTTAGCATCGTATCCCGATGAGGTATGATGTTCATGACCCGGTGATCCATGTCTTGGGATGCGCACGTGTCGAACCACCTTACTCAGCCACGAGCGTCAATAGCGACAATACTATGATACGTATACGCGTACGTGATTTGATGATGAAGATACCATGAGAACGTACAGTCGAAAAGAAGATGAGAAAAGAATATGTGTATATTGAATTTGCGCAGCTGGTACAACATACAAAAAGAACAAACGAACAGAAGAAGAAGAAAAAAAAACCAACGAACGGCATGAAAAATGGAATTAACGCGAGACAAAAAAAAATTGTATATACAACGTGCATTGGAGTGTATCTGGAGAAAAATGAATGGAAGGAGAAAACAAAGAGAAGAAAAGCTTGCGGTATATATATTGCGAGGGGTTATCCAAAAAAAAGGGGGGGTAACGGGGAGCAAAAAGAAGAAGGAAAAAAAACGGACGAGATCATGCCCTGTTATTGTGGAGCATTACCAACAAGTTTGCCGCGTCCTCATCGTCCGATGATAATGTGGAAGACGACGAGATGGATTTTACGCAAGATCGTGGGGATGTGCTGCGCTTTGCTGACAAAGGGCATCGAATTGTGGTTGGCAAAGCAGTGAACGGCTTCGGCAGATATTTCTTGTCTTTTTCCCGTGGCGAAGTTGGATAATACCGGTGATGATGCGGTTTTCTTTGGAGGACGTGTCTAGAGAGACGTTTTGTCCGTAACAAACTGGACTCGAGCGTGTAAAGGTCGTATTTCTCATAACCATGTTGTCTTTTGAAATTGGCCAGGGCTAGCCGTATCTTGAGGCGATGAATCATCTATGCACTTGTCAGGAACGATGGAAAAAATAAGACGCGTTTTTGGTTGCTTTACCTCTGCCAGATCTGATTTGTCGTGAGTGAATTGCGACATTGCGAGATGAAGAATGGGATTTGGTATAGCAAGAAAAAGTGGAAAAAGGGGGCGAAACTTTATTGCTGCGGAATTCGAAAGTAATAGAAAAAAGAAGCGAGGAAGCGAGAGATAGAAAGAGGAGGCAAAGAGTAAGAGATAGAAGAAGAAAAAAAAAGAGGTGGTTTATATAATCGAGGCAAAATGGAAAAATGACGCGCGCCAATGATAGAGAAAGAGAAAGAGAAAGAGCTAGAAAGACAGAGAAGAGAAGAGAGAGAGAGAGAGAGAGAAAAGAGTGCGGCGAACAAGGAGTGAGGAAAGTAAAAGGGAATTGAGGAAAGAGAGGAAGAAAACTGGAAATAGAAACAAAGATTTGTCAGGCGTGTGGTGTGTGTCCTTTTGTAGGCCGCATGACCAACCCAGTGTCCAGCGGCGTGATAGGCAACTTTGGTGGGAGACCAGGTTCCGTTTACAATCTCACTCTGTGCTCGGCATTATCTAGCGAAACAGCTCACAACCCAAACCAACAACACGCACAGACTGTATATGTGTGTCCTTGATCTTCCATACAACAACACGTGCTCATCAGAGTGAACAAATCCAACTCCACCGCCGTATGGATTATGATTGGTTTCCCTTGCTACCAACTCCGCGCCGTCTCATGCAAGTTCAGCCTGACAAAAAAACTTCACCCCGTTTTGGATATCCTCACTCTTTCTCTCTCTCTCTCTCCCCTACTCCTCATGTTCCCTTCTCCTCAAAAAAGATGAGAATAGCCTAACCTGAGTGGTGAGTTCTGCCTGTCGGAGTGAACACCAGTTCCTCACCACATCCGAGAAAATGGATGAGCAAAAAAAAAAAAAAAAAAAAAAAAAAAAAAAGAACCCTACTTTCGGGAAACATGTGTCGATGCAGTTATTGATAAGATTCATGGTTGCCTTACTCCCCTCCCCCCGCGAAAGGAAAAAACAAAGATAGACCTAACCAATTTCCTTTACTCTTATCGAACACGACAGTGTTACTAATGATTATCACTAAAAATAATAAAAGATAACTGGCGTGTCCTTATTATTAATATGATCAAAGTCCATTTTACTTTTCATTTCCCTGAATACGTCCTGTTCGTGTGGCGGAGTTGATGAGACGCGTCACCTTTTTTTTTTTCTGCGCCAAAATTTTGTTTTTATTTTGCTCTATTTCTTCTTCTTTAACCATGGCAGACATCACCAACATCGCAAAGCAGTTTGTTGACTATTACTACGCCACCTTCGATGCTGACAGAAGCCAACTCGGCCCTCTTTACGTATGTGGAAAATTCAAGTTTGCATACCCAACAATTAACTAGGATGGATTGAACAACTCTAGCGTGATCACTCATGGTTGACCTTTGAGGGCGCTGATCCCATTGGTGGCGCCGCAAGAATTGTTGAAAAGTTGACTGTAAGTTACTAAGTTACTATTACTTGTGAGAGACGCTTTATTATGGAAGTTTTGCAATCTGACAAACATGACATTTCTTTGCTGTAGTCGTTACCCTTCGGCAAAGTTGTCCATAAAGTGACTACTATGGATGCTCAGCCCAGCAACCCCAACGTTGCCAGTATCTTGGTGACCGTGACCGGTGCACTTGTGGTAAGTGTATCAGGCATGTTTATGGTTATCCATTATTGAACCCTTCCGCAACGCGTCTTTTACAGGTCGATGATTCTCCCAACCCTATCATGTTCAGCCAAACCTTCCACTTGATCCCTGAAGGTTCCTCTTACTATGTCTTGAACGATATTTTCCGTTTGAATTACGGTCTCTAAACACTTTCTTTCCGCCTGCTGTTGATTGATGATCCGCTTTACTGATCTTTTTCGTGTTCTGGCGATAAAAGGAACGGGGAATAAAACATATTGGGTTTTCCATGCTTCAGTCGTTGTTCGAAGAATGCTTTGTTCACGTCATCCACAAAGCGAGCTTGATCTTCTCCTTTGGATTGAACTTCGTTGAACCAGTCTGGACTATCTTTATAAAAAACGTTACGTTCTATTTGCGCTAGCTCTTGATCAAGACCATCTAAAAGTGGAAAGCATAAGCTTGGCTGGATCCTTATTTTATCTATTTCTTACGATTGATCGGCAATGATTTAATCTTTGGTCGCTTTGCTCGTTCCACATGCTGTGTTTCGATATCTGTGAATAAGATGTAATGAGCCTAGACGTTGTCAAAGTATTATTTCGCTACTGCTTACTTTCTGCCATTGGTTGAGAATAAATCGCCTCCAAACGCCTTAGTACAGAATCCACAACTCTAAACAGGATTTTCAGTTGATGCAGGAGTAAACATATAGAAACATACGCAGCGGGTATTCCAGCTGCCTTCGCCGCTTGTAAAATCTCGATCGGTTGAACGAGACTGAGACGATGTTGACCCCAGGAACGATAATCCAGTGGTTCCTGAGCACAAGCAACCATATCTAATACTGTGGATAACATCTGAAGATTGAGTTGTAGTACAAGGTCTGTGTTGATTTCTTTTCCATGCGGAAGATGTTGATCTCCTTCGGTGTCTTCTAACGCTGCTACTTTTGAGGAATCAAGATAAGTTTCTAGCGCGAGCTTTAATCTCTCCTTTGAACTTTCTACAAGCTCTTTCATATGTGTAGCATGTTTCGGGTAATATCTTTCGTTAATTATGTCCTCTGTTATATTGGGTATAATATCTTGAGATTGGTCAGGCTGAATGTAGTAACCTGCGTTTCTTTTTTTTCCTCGGTCAGTTGCTTGAATAAAAAAAACGCGTCATTTCTCAGTACAAACCTCATTAAAAGCTGTTCAGGCGGGACTGGCCATGCTGGAATCTCCTCTTCATGTTGATTATCATGTAATGCAGAACGTTGGCGAAGATAGTGTGATGGCGTTTCTGTAGAGAGTCGATCCACTATACGGTTAAGGTGCTGTAGAGTAATGGTCCCATATTGCGCATCTTCTGGATGGTTTGACATGCTAGACGTTGAATGGCTCAGTGATCATGGCCAGAAAGTTGAAAAAGGGTGTCACGCTCACAGATGGCGGAGCACCAAAAACATGCCACAGACTAATAGTTGTTTGCAGGGGATATTTACGCGTACTCTTGAGCCATAGCGAATAGCATATTTTCGCAGCAACACAATACAAAAATGCTCAGGGTCCAAAGCAAGAAGCTACACATAGTCCAAATTCTGCTAAGAATTTTTTTTTTCTAAAAAAAAAAAATAAAGCTGCACGGTCTTACTACTTTGCAAAAATTCCAAAAACCAATTAGATGAAAGAGAATAGAAAGAGTTGATAGGCCAATCACAGTTACTGCATTCTCACAGCTTATGTCGGCTGAGAAAAATGTTCGCGTTAGTTAAGAACGATACATAAGCCGATTGATCCAACAACAGACTGTTAAGCATGTATTAGCTGCTCCGATCCTATAGTCATGTTATGTACGTTGCATGGAGAGAGACTCTGTCGCGCTTCTTTAAGCACAAACATTCTTAATTTTAATCAAGACCTTGTAGAATAATCTAACATACAAAGATAGATACATCAAGGACATTGGTGTTCAACTCTTTTCATCACATTGACGATGAATCTGCGAATCTCCTATATTTTAATATGCATGCTAACACTCTAAAGCCGCTTTCCGAAGATGTGGCCAGAGACAAGCAAGGAGACGTGAAATTAAAATTTGAGGTTCCCAGTAGCTAGAACGTTATGCAAGCAAACACGTTCATACCATGTGGCACGTTCACTATACATCCAGAATTAATGTTTCAACGTAAGACTGTTCTGCTCTGTTTATTCTTAGTCGATTGCGATGCACAGCAGCATGGAACAAAATGCGTATTGGACATGGACATGGAAAAAAAGACTATTACCCTAAGTATAACGGACATGAGACTGAGATTAAGACAGATTGAAACAAATAAAGCGCTATTGTTCGTTCTGCGATGTCGTTCACTTAATTTTCTGTCTACAATTTATCCTACTAGCTGTCTATTACGATTAAATTGATATTGTTTGCCGTTTACAAATTTCCTTACGGTTTTAATGTTCCTTTACCTTAGATCATCAAATTTAGACCTGTGCTCTTGGCAGATAATATAACCGGCAATAATTACACAGAGGAAAGTCTCGTCTACAGCAATAGACAGCTATGCTCCCCAATTGTTGAAATTGTTTCAAATTTTTTAACTACTGCAATAAATGTTGTTTATTGTCATTTAATGCCAATCGTAAAGGTGCAAATTCCCAATGACCATCTCCATTCAAACATTACAAGCTTTCGGTGTCAATATCGGCACATTTGCATGAAGTAACTTATCATAACTCGCAAAAACAGCCACTGTTTCAAATTGTATGTCATGAATCAGAGGTGCGATATTGACCTCTATCGCTCCCCAGTGATGAATGAGATTATAGCGTTAATATGGATTATAACTGCAAATTTTTGTGTTTCCAATCCATTGGCACAGTTAACGTACGTCAGCATGTCAAAGGTTTCAGTGATGGATCATGAGTCAAGGTATTTGTGGAAATTTACAAAAGTTGTCAGAAGAAAAAAAGCCACCTTCTCTTTTCTTCCATCATCCTTTCCTTTGATTTGATTCCTTTCGCTGACTATGTATAACTTATGATTACTGTCCGCGTTACTGATTTCAATTGGCCTACCTATTTCAGGCCCAATGCTTTTCGTGGCATGGAAAAAGCGATGCACAAGCACGAGATAAAACAGGAAGCACAGAGTATGCTATTGTTCTGATGTTTAGCTTTTCTACTATTCTTAATTGTTTGCTCCGGTTGTGGAGTACATGCTCACAGGAATGAAAGAAGCAAAATATGCCGGGTATTTGTTTCTTGCGGTATTGCACACGAAACCCACTGTTCATTAAATCCATGAATTTTTTTTTTAAAAAAAAAGTAGGAAGAAGAAATACAGATCAACAGAGAGCAAAAGTGCGGCAAGACCGAAAAAGCCCCCAAAAAACAGGAATACTTTTGTTGTTGAAACATGTGTTTCCTGTGGTAATCCACTCCAAGCAACGTCCAGATTGTCTTCTTATCCGGACTACAAAACGAGCATCAACGAAAATGTCAAGGACATTCTGCGATCGGAAGGCGAAGTAGTTACCTGTGTGCTGCCGCTCCGTTCCCTGGTCCGGTCGGAGCACACAGAGAGAGACTGCAGGCACGAATCATCGAACCCTCCAATTTCATGCTGCAGGTTATTCGTAGGGCTTAGAGATTCGGAATTTGTATAGTTGATCATCCAGAAACGACATAGCCCCGTACATATATTTCCAGAACTTTTCGTACAGCGCTTGCTCGCTGATACAGGAAAAGGTGATCTTCAACACCAATCCCAGTTTCCACAAGAACTCCGAAGTTAGTGGGCCATATTTAGAGGTTGATACCCTCAAATCGTATACCCCATTGACAGCTATCGAGGCTACAGTGATGTCTTGTCCACGGCTTGTGCTTCCCTTATCAGAAACATTCGCAAATAATATCAGAGAATTTTCTTATGAAAGAGCAACATACTGTGTACGTAGGCTGCAACAACTCGTTCTGGTACATATTGTACGATCATTAACTGAATAGTACTGCAGCATGAGTATACTATGGTGTAGGAACTTGGTTTAGCTCAGGTTCAAGTAATCGCTTGGGATTATACCATCGAGTCCATCATGGCAGGCGTCCTGTGTGGCCAACCTATACAGTTCATTTAGTATCAAATACCGGCACTGTAATCACTCTTTTGGATGAGCTAGGACCAATCGTTCCTCGGCCATGCAGCCCACGCTACGCTGTCAGCGTCATCTGGAAAGTTTATTCCCACCCTTAGGTATATACTTGCGAAGTACACCCTAGGGCACCGTGAGGAAGAGACGGCCAGTGTTCCTATTCCACCTGCTCAGCTGGAGAGCAATTAAGAAACAAGCAAAGTATTGTTACTGAAGGCATTCTGTTTAACACCATCGGCATTATTTAAATGCAACTTATAACTGTTAAAGTCAAGGCATTGTCGTTTTATCATCTATTACATTACCTCGTGGCAATGATTAAGACCATACTTTCACTTTATTCTACCAGTGGTTTGATATGGCTTAAATATGGTTTCAGAAGGCAAGACAAGGTCTGTTATAGACTTGTTGATCTCATCACTGGAATATACATAGAATCGACGCCAAGCAAGTGTTCCATAACCAAGTTATGACGGATGGATTTTCTATATGCTTGCAATTTCTCTAGAGCAAGGCGTTCAAAACATGACAAGCCGAGAATCTCGAATCATAAAGACTTTATAGCGAGGAAATTGAGGAGTATTTTTCAGCCCACTGCAGTAGGTTCTAGAATCAGTCACTTGCTTCCAACGTCTTATGGACATGGGAAGAGTCAACATGAGGTCCGCCATTGCTTAATGGCAGAATGTTATGCTTTGACCCGACCCACACGGAGAAACAAGGAGTTGAGAAAGAAAAACATAGACTAGGGATACAGGAGATCGAATCCAAATTCCTAAGCGCCAAAACAAGTAACTCTGATCAGTACGACCAGTATTTATAGTACTTCTTTTGCGTCATGCAGCACCTTTTACCCTTTGTCACGCTGGCAGAAGGCAAAATAGTTTTATGGCTACCAGGGCAGGCAGCGAGCGAAGGAGGAAGTCGCGAACATACTTGTAAATGGTGGGAAACACGATTGCCGTCGAAGAAAGCAAACGAAATGAAATCGACGAGAAAGGGAAAGAAATTAGAAACGGAAAAAGGAAAAACGAACACAACAGCGGCAACAATCGTCAAACTGTGCTTAAGTTCACGGAATTTAAGTGACATTTTTCTTTATCGTAACCAGAAGAACTAAGCAGAACCACACTTTACAACAATATCCAGCGGCCAGAATTGGCTGTGAGATCGACGGCTATTAATAGAGAGTTGCCCGCTGGAGAAAACAGAAGGTTAACATCAACAACAACGGGAAGATGCAGTTGATTGCTTTGGCAAGCGCAATCTTCGGTCATCGCAGCTATATGAAGTATAAAAGTCACCCTTCGGGGTCTGTCTAAACAGGAGAGAAAAGCAGTGTCAAGTTTTAGTCGTAACCGTGGATGAGCACCTACTATTGCAGGTAGATTATATCGGATGTATTTTTGCTTTCTTTGCTAGATCTGTAACTCAAGCCATCAAGCATCATTGGAGACGGTAATGCAGAGGGGACGGCGTTGTCCACACGGTATCCTTGTAGGTAAAGGCTGCAGTACACTTTGGGATAGCGATGTCAATGCGTTCAAGGATCTTTACGAGATATCTCAACGCGCGTGGTCCAGTCGATGTAGCCCTGGTTTCTTTTTTCGCACTTTAGAGTAAAAATTAGCAATATATCACCACAAACGTGGGTTCCCGTTAGGGATTCAGATTGTTACATTTATGGTACGTAATTAAGCTGATTTTTCGATAATTTCATTACAAAGAAATTATATGTGCCGGTCTCGTCGTTTGTGCCAACCGGGCGACAGTTTGCGTGCCTCAATAGTGTGAGTGCCCGAAATCAAGAAAAAAAGAATACCAAAGCTATAAGCGCAAAAGTGGCTCATGGTTGTCGCAAAAGGAAATATCGAAAATCATTTCAAACCAGTAATCATTGTAGATCGCTATCCTGGATATCCCTTGCCTCAACAATGGTAATACTTATACCTTGCACACACTAAGAAATAGGGCTCTCTGGTCTTTGAAGAATTGCACCCACCTTCTACACGATACCTTTTTTCGTGCGCTTCAAAATATTTGGCAGCACGAATGTATTCTAGTATATCATGTTCTATGGTGATTGCAATCTGAAGGCCGCACTGTACTACCTTGCACTTAACCTTAATCAAGTAAGAAATTCTAACATTGGTAGCGTATGGTCAATATCTTCAATAAAGCGGCCCTCTTATTAAATTGTTTGCATACTTAAGTGAGCTTCATTCTTGCGCTATCCCAGTGAAGACAAGCAACTCTATCGGAAGCCGTAATAATTTGCTGCCCTCTAAACCATCTAGTTATAGCGCAGTTTTATTCACGAACAACAGAACTGTTTACCTTTCTAGTCTTGTAATCATCTAATATGTACCCGCTACAGATCACATTGCTACACAAATATAATAGTGGCTTACTTTACCCAACGTTGTAGTAAGCGAGCAAACTGTCTGCTACTGCGCATTGTCATATTTGCTGAAGACGTATACGCATTGTCCACAGTTATTCAGTGTGTAATACGTAGTATCTTGTTTGCTAATAGTCTGAGAACGTTCTCTGAGAGATGATTTCGAAGCTTAAACTTTGAGTTACCTAGCCCAAACATATAAATACTTACAAAACCTTGAATGAAAAATATTTCTTACTTTACCAACAGTTCAAAATGACTTTGGAAGAAAACATTTCTGTAAGCACACCAAGCGCACACAAGCTCTCTAACTATCGTTTTTCCTTCTTAAAGCCCGATTTGAATATTCGTCCGGAGTGGTTACGTGGTATACACGTAGACAGAACGCCGGCTAAAAAGCAGGCAGTAGAAATAGATAACAGCTCAAATACTTATATTTACCCAAACCGAGTTTTCAATTGTGCGTACGAAACACTTCGACGAAGATTACTTCCAGAGCGAAAAGCCATTGGAGCCGTATCCCAAAAACTGCGTTTGCCAGGAACACTAGGATTTAAAGCGGCGGCTGAAGCTTCCATCAGTGCTGATACTGATGGGAGCTTAGGGGAGGGTACGAGACAGGAAGTACATATACCTCGCAGACACGTCAGTTATCAGAAACGGATTAGAAGGAACATATATTGACTTCTACGATATGGTAGATTATGTTTCCTTCAGCCTCGCTTCGTGCAACCACTGAATTTGAACAAGCCGTTATAAACGCCCTGCAGCAATCAACAGATTACGAAAAGTTCATCGGGTTGCAGAAGGTTTTCAAGATTTTTGGTCACTACTACCCGTATTGGATTATGATAGGTGAGGCGTAGCTTTGCTATAGATACCGCTGAAAGTTAGTAAGGTGGTAAATTTTCGTACGAGTCGAATATTGCCTTTATCGGCACGCCAGATTCCATTATCAGCACTGTGCTGAGCAAAGATCTGCCATGGGAAGCTACTGGTAATTCCCGAAGGCAAAGTTAATATCAGTGGAGCTATTCAATTTGACAATGATACTTTAGGAGGTGATGTAAACCTTCTCCGTGGCACGCCCGACGTTGACGGTTGGATCAGAAGCAC
Organism: Apophysomyces elegans B7760; assembly: GCA_000696995.1. Classification (NCBI taxonomy): domain Eukaryota; kingdom Fungi; phylum Mucoromycota; class Mucoromycetes; order Mucorales; family Mucoraceae; genus Apophysomyces; species Apophysomyces elegans. The sequence continues at coordinate 66,240 of JNDQ01000900.1, forward strand.
TATCAAATGTGAGGAGTTTACCATGGCGCTAGATATCAATCCTCTTTACGACTTGCTCGACAGTAAAACTAGCACAGAAATCAAGCGAATTTATGCAGAATACTATCACAAGTTGAAGGTTCCCATTGAACAAGTGCTTGAAACCGATAACATTACAGCTGGAGCGCTTGTCGCTTTATCCAAAGAAAAAGCGAAGGTCGGCACTGGGAAAGGGATCTATTATGGCGGGTCTCTGTCAAAAGAGGATGTAGTTGAGCTGATAGATGAATCTCATATTAACGAGATGATACGATCTGTGGTTATTACGGGCAAACCACGCATTGAATGCATGGTGCGCCGTGCAATATTTGGATCCAGTATGGAAACACATGCCTTCCTTCCAACCGCTTCGAACGGAGCAAGGAAAGAATCTGGATTTGAAAAAGCAGCAATGGCCCATCATATAGAATGTAACGGTGGAGAACTGCAAGAATCGACACGTGAAATTACATATTTTGTTATGTATGTCACATATGGCGAGGTCAGTTAGAAATTTCCTGAGAGGATTGGATTTTTGCACATGCTGAAGACAGCTGTGGCACAGCTATGGCTGAAAAAGGATCTTGGGATCAAACGCTCTGATTGTCCAAAAGGAATTCCAAGCCTGGCTAAGCCGGATATGCTTATATTTAGCTGCAGATATCCTCTTATCTTTCTTTTAATAGACAGTTTATCTGTTTCATCTAACATGGAGGTGTATATGCGTCAATAGTTGACTTTCGACCAGAAGTATACTCAAGGAATTGACGCTTTCAAGCTAGCTGTAAGAAAAGCCTTGGACAACGAAACCGACAGCGAAAAGCATCAAGAGCTGCAAAAAGTGTTCGCAAGGTTTGGGTACTATTACCCATCTGCCATTTCGCTTGGTAACAATAGATAAAAATTATAATATGGATATCTTAACAAGTACTCTGTTTAGGCGGTCGAATGGTGTACCAGGTTGATAAAGGCGACCTATCAGTCAAATGGTCAATCGCCGACGCAGTTAATTCCATCGATAGATTACTCGAGAAAACAAACTTCGACCGTTCAGTGCAGATACACACAATCGGTACGAGTAAAATGTGCAGAACTATCACTAGCTATATTCTGAATTTGTCACACAACGCAAATAGGAGGCAGCTCTGCAGTTACTGGATGTCAAGACTGGATAGCCTCCGTGCGCACGAACCAGACAAGAACGCAGTTTACATCAATGAGACCAACATATGAATTACTGGGTGACGATGAGCGTATGGAAGTATTGCGAATATATGACAGCGTTAAATATTCTGTGGATGATCTGCTTGAACTTCCCAAAGGCAGTCATTTCGATGGAACCGAGGCAGAGGAGGGAGCAATTGAATTTAAAAGGAACAGAACCATCTATAAAATGATCATGTTGCGAAATTTCTCCCATCGGCCTGCTGTTGATCATATTAAACGTCAGGGGAAGGATCTGAAGGACGTCGAAAGGTTTTCGTCCTTGGATATTGCATCGGAGGACGGATGGCCTGGAAGTAAAGGTTTTGTATTGGGATCAAAAGGTGCATTCAGAGAGCGGGTGCAGATTCCTAGGGTAAACATACGCAATACCAAACAATATGAATACGACTTGGCATATATTACATACAAAGAGGTACATCATCTACCCGAAGAAGTAAAGGCAACAGAAGTGTATACTTAACCTGTTCTCATAGCTGAACTTATATGACGAATTCATCCAGCCAAGCAGCAAATTCAAACGTGCCATAGACGAAGCCTTGCAAGTAGGACATATGGATGCAGACACCTACCATTCGCTACAAGAGGTTTTTCAAAGATTTGGCTATTATTACCCTTCTAAAATACAACTCGGTATTTTCCCTGGTGAAACCACATAAATATTTATGATACTCAATAGGAGGTCGAATCATACTTGACAATCCCAAGCAACTAGAATATAAACCGCCAGAAGACCGAGACAATGAGGGCACAGACAATTTAAACAAGGAAATAAACGACAGCGGAGATACGAACCACAGAACTACGGAGAAAAGAGCGGATACAGAAGCCAGTTTGGAAAATGCTGATTTGGCAAGTCGAGGGGCAATAGTAAAGCATGAACAGAAGCTTACAAGACAAGTTGTGGCGAACACAATCGCGAAACGCATTGCTACAAGCCTCAATTGGAAAGTCATAGGTACGACTGGATACTAATTAAGCTATCAGCCTCTAACTGCTCTCCGCGTTGAAAGGCGGAGATTCCATCCATTTGCTATCAAACAGCGTCAAGGATTGGTTTAGTACGGTCGAAAAGAACCAGTCAGTTATTCAACGCGGAGATTTGAAACCGCTCTACGAACTGTTGGATGAGGAACAGCGCAATAAGGTGCAACAGACATACGAAAACATAATTCTGGCGGATCCCTATTTGCGTTATAACTATCTGCTGAGCATGACACCATATGAAAAGATAATTGAAAAAGAGCGTAGTATTTGTTCGAAGGACAAAAAAGTTTTTGTACGCATATGCTTTGCGGAAATGGCGTATCGACTGATCATTTTTAATAGACAGATTCTTTATTTGAAGATCTGCTTTCGCAGTGCTTCAAGGATAGTGACACTGCAGTTGAATACTGTAGAAATGCATGTGCTAAGAGCGGATTTTCCGTTGTTGAGCAAAGGGCGACAGACAAAGTAATCAAGCTCTGCAGTTTAGGAATTGAAGGGCTAACCGTAGTTGTATAGATCGTCTGCTTCTACTGCTCCATGAGCGCTGTGTCGGGAACTAAAGACCAACAAAACAATGCTCATGCAAGCTATTGTCAATGGGGTATCGCCCTGATCGAAGAGGAACTGGAACAATGGCGATTCCACAGATTCGATAACGAGGAGGAATCGATTCATAACCATGAATTGAATGCTCAAAAACTAAATAATCCTTTTACTACCAGAGACACTGTAACAGAATTGATGCTAGTGCCAGAACCATCCAAACTTAATCAGAGTGCTACAGTGACGCATTACGTGAAAAACGGCGACATAGTTCGATTGAAACGGATTGGTGCCGCTCGCGGCGGAATGTTTAAGGGAGTGGATACGTTTGTTCTTGCCAACGAATGTTTGAATATCTTCGGACAAGGACTGAGCGTTACTGAAGCTTCCGAAATTAAATCTCGTGCCAAGGATTCAGTGTCTGACGCTTTATGGTTAGAATTTCTGTTTGTAAGACATGGATCTAACTAAAACATAGGAAAGTGATCCGGTGTCCGTTAGTTTCCGACCAAAACGAAAGCGAGACGGATGAAGACGAAAAAATCATGCAAATCGACCAACAACAGCAACTATTAGAGCAAACTATAAAGACTGATGTCTCACCAAGTCATAATCGTGAGACAGAAGGAGGAAAGTCAACGGAGGATAATGAGGACTATATTCAGAACGGTGATGTTGTTGTGTTTGAAAGTCTACTAGCTCTTGATGGCTCCAAGCGGCTTTACTTGCGACTTAATGTCGGTAACTTGTTATCTGAAGTGTCCAGTACTATTTCCAAGCCAAACTACAAGTTGTTGAGATGTTATGTTCAGCATGCAAACGAGTACGAGGCTTTCAAGAAATGGAACACACAGGGGAAGCCATTTAATGACCCTAAAATGTATACTAAGTTCGATAACAACCCGGCAACCCATTATCACGCAGCACAAGATTATTTATACGGTTTAGGTGGTGTTCCTTCCAGTACATCCTTGGCAATAGAGCATCTTCAGAAAGCATCTGAGAAGCAATCAGCAGAAGCGTGCTATTTGCTGGCCAAAGTTCTCTGGAGCAGTATGGAATACAAGAAATCAATGGACATGTACGAAAAAGCGATGTTACTCTGCGTACCGGAAGCTTGCCGAGAATTAGGAAGCATCTACCATAATGGATTTTCTTCATCACAGTTGGTGGATGCTTACAAAATACCACAGGACAGCGAGGTAGCATTTGTGTATTATTCGGTCGGAGGCATACTTGGCGAAGCACGATCGGCATTGAAACTTGGCGAGTATTTTGAAAGAGGAACTAATCCAAAGTTCGGAATTGATCATAACAAGGCTTTGCGATGGTATGAATACGCTGGCAACGAATATAACATCGCTGAGGCGAAGTCTGCAGCTGGCAGGGTCAGGCACCAGTTAGCGAATGCAACCAAAGACCCATTGGAAGCTTCCCAACTTCGTCAGGAAGCTTTTACAGATTTTAGCAACGCCGAGGCATATGACCCATACGCCAAATGTATGGTAGCCATGTACCATTTAAATGGATGGGCTGGTCAGCAGTCTGACTCAGTATTCGGGTTCCAAACGTTGCGCAGTTTGGTCGAGTCAGGAGAATCCATGGCACTTTTTGGTCTTTGGAAATGCTATGCCGAAGGACTTGGTGTAGAACCTGACGCCAAAAAAGCATCAGCCTATCGTACACTTGCCATGAAAATGAATTCTACGTAAATCACCTGGCGATCGCTGGATGACAGCCGCTTCCTTGGCCCCTGAGTAAGCTGAGTAGTACCTGTTTTATTTGCAGCATAATATGAGCATACCAAAAATTGTACTTCATTTTAAAGGACTGTTAATTGTCGATTAATAGGTTTTCTTTCGCTTGCTTACATTATTACCATATCAAACGAACATTAATTTTTATGGGCGCTGTTAAGTTGAGATCATTGATCGAATGTGGGTGATAACCAATTATGGAAAATACTTTCTGTATCAGATTGCAAGAATACAGGCTCATGATTCTTCCTCAGCAATATTTTATCATCTAGCCCACTAATGAAAAACAAAGATGAATACCGATCCATATGCTAGTAACCAAAATCGTAAACAGATACCTAGTTGTAATCTTACCGTGTCGCGTACTACAGCTTCTTTTTTTGAGGCCGCTGCTTTTCTATAAGACAGGCCCTCCCCATAAAGGATTTTCATCCATCGTAGTATTTGCTATCTATTGTTTATACTGGATTAATCAAATTTGCCAAGATCGAACCCAATGGTTTGGTTCTTCTTTTTTAGCGCATGAATGGAAGAATTGAAATTCATCAGGACTGTTTCCTCAAATGAAGGAACGCGAAATTCGCGTGTCGCGCTTAAATTCGGCACAAAAAAAGCTCCTTTTCTAGATCTACAACATGGCGTCGACCGACATGACTGATACAACATCATCGGCACCCGAACCTATGTTTACGACGAACGAAACTAATACTGGGAACACTTCTGTGAATAAAAACGATATTCTCTCCGATTCAGACGACGATGATAACTGGGATGGCGGCAATTCGAGTTTTCTGGCAGGTTTAAACGTGTCAAGTAGATTGAAAAGTATTCTGCAACTCAGAGACATGGAAATCACAAACGATGATGACGACGATGACGACGACATTGGCACTACGCTGTTTAAAACTCCTGATGTGCTTAAAACGCCCGGTGCCCTGGAAGGGCTGCTTCCTAAAAGAACTATTGGCGGCGACTCGAAGGAAGCTAAAGTGTCCACATCAAAGGGAAAATCAGCAAAGAAAGGGGAAAAGGCGGAAAAATCAGCAGCTACTTTACGATTAGAGAAACTCCTCGGAAAAAACTTGACCACTGCTTCGGATTTGGAGGAAGACGAAGACGGACAGAAACAAAAGCAACCGAAAAAGCGTCAACCGAGAAAAAGTAAACAAACAAAACCAAAAGAGAAAAAGAAAAAGAAAACCGACAGTTTGATAAATTTATCTGGATCGGACAAAGAAGATGTGGAAAGTGATAAAGATAATGACAGCGAAGATAGTGAAACTGCATCCAACCAAAAGAAAGAGAAGACGAAGTCAACAACGAAAAATACAAACAAAAAAAAGGGATTGATGTTCGACTTTTTGAACAGTGATAACGAGAGTAGCGAGAGCGAAGCAGAAAAGCCGAAAAAGCCGCTCTCCAAAAAGGCCATGTTAGAAATGCATCGAGAAAGGGAACGCGTAAACCGTGCACTTGAAGTTAAGCTCAAGCCCCGCATGCACAAAAAAACGTTTGCAGACTTTTTACAGCATGTGCAGAATTCAGACCATAAGAAAGACGAAAAGTAAGTTAATGGGTATATATGGCAGTGGGTTACAAGGTGCTAATCTTGCTGTTACTTCATGACCTCAGTCCACAAAAGCCGGCAATCCGATTAGACTCGCCTAAAGAAAAAGAACCTCCATCTACCATTTTTGAGGTCGATAGCGACAGCGATAGTGAACTAGAAATTGTCGGTGCGCCACCGAAGAAACGCACCATTCTACTATCACCGGAACGGCCTAAACCAATCTTTATGCAGCTGTCACCAACTCGACCTATGGGCATGTCGCACCGAGATCTTAACAAACAGATGCAGGAAAGAATTGCAAGGCAAATGCTCGAAAGACGGAAGAAAATGGAAGAGGCAGTACGAAGACGTGGTGATTTTGCTACTGCAGTACAAAGGGCCGAAAAACTGTTAGAGAAAGAAAAAGAAGCAGAAATCATTAATTTGGAGGTGCAACGACATTTCTTAGGTCGCACAAACCGAGAATCGCGCAATAACAGTGGGTTTATTCCAGAAGACGAGGACCCATTCATGGATATCGCATTGTCTGGAGAAGAGGAGGACGAGGAAGGTGATGAAGAGGAAGATTCAGGAGACGAAGAAGAGAACACAGAGGGCCCTAATACTGTCATACAATCATCGGATGAAGAGGATGATACTTTACAACCAAAACTGAATCGCAAGAAGAAGCATACCAAAAAACATGGATTGTTCGATGACGAAGATACACCTGTGAAGCCAAAGAAACCAGAACCCGCGCATTCAATTGCAAACTTTTTTATGAAACAGAACAAGGTGAGTAACACCAACAGTTTGTCTTGCTGGCCTGGATTGATTCTATTCACTGTAGATGAAGAATGCTGTTGACACTGAAAGTTCATCCAAAGCAGTAGATGACAGTGAAGAAGAACAACCAAATCGAACATTGAGTCGTCTAATCAAGCGCACTGTGGAGCAGGTCTCCAGTGAAAATGGCATGGCTGAAAGTGCAGAGGAAGCACAGGAAGAAGATGACGAAGAAGAGCAGACATTTGAAAAAGGAAAAGTGTCCTCTCGTGAAAGCAAACCTGTTAGAATCCAGCCGAAGAGCGATTATGTCGAAGAAGAAGCTGAAGAAGAGGAAGACGAATACTTTGGTGCAGGTGGACCAGATATGAATGACGATGAAGATCTGGATGAATTCGAAGAGGATGGCATGCTTGTGGACCGAAATGAAGATACCGATAAAGTAGACGAAGCGACGCTTCGAGCAGCATTAAAGTAAGAGAAACGAAAGCACTATCTGTTTGATGCGCTTATGCGAACTGTTTTTCTTCGTAAAAAAGCAAAGATCTGGCTGATTCCGATCGAAATATGGTCGAACGGCTCCTGAAAGATATCACCAGCGGAGGGCTTCGACGGAAACGCGCCGCCACGGAGGCAGGATTTATGCTGGACGATTATGACATTTATGATGATGACGATGACGAATATGACTTGGTTGCTATCCGGCAAGCGGCCTTAGCGAAACGTCAAAAGATGTTAGAAGAGAATGGCGATCCATTGGCACTGCTTGGTAAGACCAATGGCAGCGATAGTCCCCTTTTCCGTTGCGCTAATTTATCCTTCAGCTAAGGACCCCAAGACTGTTGCCTTTGCAAGAGCTGCAAGGCCAGGCTTTTGGACTGAAGAGCCAGCTGCATCGCAGACGGGTAAGGACGGAGATAAAGAACAAGAGGCCCATGAAATTGACGAGGACCATGCAACAATGGGAAGCGATGACGAGGTAAACAAGGAGACTAGTTCATAGCAATGGTTCGTAGTGCTAACTCTCTGTCAAGGATACCTCGTTATCGGAGCCGCTTCCTTATCACAACACAACCTTGGATGACCCTGATGAAGAACTGGAAAGTCAATGGGGTGCTGGTATTGAGGTTGTTGAATACAATAAGCATGAGCAAAAGATGAAAACGCCTATCCCCCTTCGTCCCGTTGCCCTCCAATCCGGTAGCAAGTTTGAGAAATACAAGTCGTTGATCACTGAGAATGGTGCACCTTTGGGTGGTCTCAATGACTCCGGATCAAGAGTAGGATTCTCTGCGGCAAATCAAAAGCAGCGAAAAGAGGTAAAACGCATTGATATTATTCAAAGAAAAAAGCACTCATCATTTATATTCTCTCAGTCTTCTGCGCGATTCAACAATTCAATTGTGGAGAAGCCTAGTGTCAAATCAGAAGCACAACCTAAAGCCAAACTTCTCAATATTCTCTCCTCACGGAAAAAGTTCTCATAGGTTTTTCCTGTCTTTTTATTTCTAACTATGTGTCAAAGATACCTATTTATTTTCTTCTCTTTTATATTCATCTTAATGCATCATACAAACATATTCGCATACGTTAAACCAAAAGATTTGGGAAAAAGTTTTCCAAGATAGCGAATGGCATTTTTGTATATCTTTAAAAACCCTATTAGCGATTCTTTCAATGCAAGATTGGCTGGATGGAATGCCGTAGAGGTTTTCATTTCAGCCTGAAATTTCTTGATAAACGAAGCTGGCAGTACATAAAATACGCATCGTTCAGTTTGCAGAATCAATCATAACGGATTATTTTTCTTGACAAAACTGGAAACCCTTAGTGTTTCAAACTTTGCATATTTGACTATTATAGCAAGAACTTGTATTTAAAGTTTTGCTTCGCCAAAATGGCGCTCAAACAAAAGAAAAATCAATTATTTAGGCAAGAAAGCTTTGTTTCTGCTTTTTTTTGCCTGACGATGAACAAGTATAAGACATCAATTGAGGATACAACGGACGTACCCGATACGGCGTCGGTTTCTTCTAGTATTCAAGACATTCAAGATAATCAAGGCATAGAGGCGCATGCATCACCGGACCTACCCAAAGTATCTTCGGAACCCTCGTTTGATATCAGCAAGCTTCCTTCCGGGTGGGATAATGGCATTTTCTTTAACGGAGGGGAGTCTGGCGTTTCTTCGTTCGAACTTATGAACAACCAGGACCTTCCTCATTTGATCGACGCGTATCAAAGTCCAGAGATACTAGGTGCTACTACAGACATATCACTTAAAGGCACCTTCCGTTTAGCGGTTGCTGTCGCACCAGGATTCACTACGGCTGCGAAAGGAGTACATGATGAGATGAATAAAGATGCCGAATCCATGTCTGATAACAAGTACAGAGCACTGGTACTTGTATCAAGTGGAGAGGTAAGCAGCAAACTTCAGATATGGATACAATTGTGATCATATGTAAACCAATCCAAAACAGATAAAATTGCGGCGCAAGGATATCAAACTAGCTCCTGCTTTTACCAAAGCTGTCCAAGAAGCAGTAAACGCAACTGGAGAAGATAAATCAAAGCAATATGAGGCGTTGCGCGGCGTTTTCCGGAAGTATGGCTTTTACTATCCCACAAAGATCGCTTTTGGTACGCAGAACTTGCTGTAGTTTTATTTCTCAGAGGACTTATATACTAAACTATAGGCGGGAAGGTTATGTTTAAAGGTGATAAGTACTCATGGTTGAGTGACACCTGCAAAGAGCATGGAGAAAAGTATGATAAAGGGTTCCCATTCTCCGATATCGATATCGATAAAAGGATTTCGGAAAACGACCAAGAAAGAATCACGCAGCTAGCGGAACAGAACTTGCAACATATAGTGGCAAATGGTAAGAAGTTGCAATAGAGCTTTTAATCTAGCTAATATTAGATTATAACTAGGTGGCGATGAGCCAAAGATATCATGTGGAGTGAAGGAATGGATTTCAACCATTGCAAAGAACCCGGAAGTCGTACTCCGTGGAAACTTTAGACCACTATATGATCTTTTAGATAACTCCACGAGACGCAAGGTCCTCAATATCTGCGAGACTTCAATACAAAAGTCTTGGGTACACTCCTTGAATGGTGTCCACGTTGACATGGAACCAGCTATGGAACAGGCTATCGAGATAGTTACTGGTGCAGATATTCATTATTATCCTACGGGCAATTTGCCAATTGTGAACGAAGGATTTAATCGTTTTGGGAAATGGGAAGCCAACTTAGCGTTTTCTTACCGATCACAATTCCGATGGCAAGTAGATGAACGATTAGCTGAAACGGACTGGGCAGATAAGGTGCTATTGCCAGGATTACAAGGATATTGTTTCTTTGCCTGTAAAGCGCTTGGAAACATCATGACGGAGGAAAGGTGGAAAGATCATGAAGAGCTTATAACTAGGCGTCATGTGAGCTTTTCAGATATTGCAGAAAGAAGCACTTGTTTAGCTGAGTTATCGTAGGTATTTCTTTCACCTGCTGCTATCAAAGCGACTACAGAATTCGATGAAGCCATCATTCGTGCCCTTCAGGCAGGCACAGACAAAGAGAAGTTTATAGAGTTGGAAAAAGTATTTCACATGTACGGATATTACTATCCGCAATGGGTCACACTTGGTAAAGTAACGATAATCAAATGTTATGCAATTAACGCGGTATAAAGGCGGCAAGCTTACGCACCGAAACTATGTATCCAAGTATGATCCCTTAAAGTATCGCATGGGAAGTATTTTGCGCGAGGAATCAAGCTGGCAAGCATCTGGTACGACAGAATCGTTTACAGGATGCAAATACCTCACAGAAAAGAGCACTTTCCAATGTAGGTGGCGATATAAGTCTACTTTTCGATGACGTTCCTGATATCACTGGATGGCTAGAGAGTACGACGCATAAGCAAATCCTTGCGTCCGTGGAAGATGTCCAACCGATATATGATCTTTTCAATGAGGAAATAAGTGCGCAAATTCGACAGCTATACACAAAAGCATACTATCAGTACAGATCACGCATTTCGTCTTCTCTTGATGACAAGCTCAACGAGGAAACAGCGCTGGTCTCTCTAACAAGAGGAGAGATAAAAGTCGGTTCTTGGAAAGGAATTCACTTTGACGGATCCGTTGCATTAGAAGATGCAATTGAACTGAAGAACGATGTTGATATCATTACACTACTCGTACCAGTGAATGTTACGGGAGAGCCCGAAATACAATACCAGAATTGCATCACAGAGTTCTCGATTAATATGAGTACGCATGCCTTTCTTCCCGACGGCTTCTTAAGCAGAATGCAACTGAACGGGTTTATTACATCAGCAATGGAGTATCACATAGAAACAGGTAAAGTGAGAGAACAACAGATGGTACAGCAGACTAGATATCTTGCGATGTATGTAATTTATAAAAAGGTGAGTTACGTTCGCTTACAATATACGCGATTTCTATTCCTTCAAATTATACCCACGTTGGAGCAAACAGCGTTATGGCGAGTATCAAATGCAGTGGAGAAGATCCAAAAAAGCACAAAAGTGACATGTTCCTGCAACTTTTTCTACACCAGATGGCTCCATACCACCTTGCTGTTACTTTTGATTTTTCCAAGATTTGATATTTAACAAGCTTTACTATAGCTGGACTTGGATACGAAATGTATTAAAGCAACGGAAACCTTGAAAAATGCAGTTGCAGCGGCATTATCTCTGGAAACCGATATGAAAAAGTCCCATCAGTTAAAGAAGATATTTCATCGCTTTGGATTTTACTATCCGACTTGCATTTTACTTGGTACATGGATACCATGATGGGTTCGGTGGACTCATAGATCTCTTGAGTAGGCGGCCGACTTAGCGTGGATGCAACATCATTCAATTTGCCTGACGTTCTGTCCGCAGAAGACACAGCTAAGGCTATCGATAAGATCCTCGATTCTGGGCACTGTGCAGCAGAAATCATTGGTTTGAGACGAAGGAGGGATAACGAATAGGCTTGTAGCTAACACTCATAATTTCTGTAGGAGGTACCGCTACGGTAGGCGATCGCCAAGACTGGATTAAGTCCGTCGCAAGTACCCAAGCACGCATTCAATTTGCATCAATGAGGCCACTGTACGAGATACTAGAAGTGGAACAGATGACGGAAGTAGAACGCTTGTTCAATGAAAATCCATCCCATTACAACCGAATCCCAAAAATACCACCCAGCGTGCACTTTGACGGAATAGATGCAGAATGTCAAGCTATTAAACTTGTCAAAGACGATATTGTCTCCAGGATGACTATGCTTCGAGACTTATTTGACCAGCCTTATGTAGAGCACACCAAACAATATGGACGAGATTTACAAGACGTCCAACACAGGGCGAATATAGACATTGACGCAGAGTTGAAGTTTTCGAAGCATATGTATTTTGATCTGGGTGCACGGGCTGCATGGAAGGAGCGAAAAGCTAGGTCTAGCCACCATCGTGATGATGCTGAACGGGCTTATGACGTGGTTTATGTGATATACAAAGAAGTATATAATCTAATACTACAACTGCAGACAAAGAGGGAGCTGATTAAATCAAATGTAGCTATTTCTACCAGATAATCTACTACAGCCAACATTTGAATTTAAGGAAGCCGTCAACAACGCCTTGCAAACCGGGAATCTTGATCATGAGACTTACTACGCCTTGCAAAATGTTTTTCAACGGTTTGGCTATTATTACTCTACAAGAATACAAATTGGTATGACGTTTCTGCCTTCAAAAAGGGCAACGTATTCAAATTATGTTTAGGAGGTAGAATAATTCTTCCAAGCCCGTCAAACGACCAAGACGAAATACAAGCAAACCAGGCATTCGGTATTAAAGAGCGTTTGGAAAATTATATACGGATGTGTGAAACAAGAGAACTCAACGAGATGTCGCACGAGGAAAAAAATAAGCAACAAAATATACGATCCAAAGACGATGAATTTGGGACAGTTATTGTACAATACAATCAAGAGTCAGCCTGCCGTTATGCGAACGGTGAACTTGCAAAGTCCATCGCCGGAACAGACACGTTAAACGTTACTGGTAAGCTAAATGCGCATGGGGATTGGTCTATACGTACTAATGTGACCTAAGGTGGCGACGGCGTTTGTCTATTCTGGAATGATCTCAATACCTGGATACAGTCAGTGCAGTCCAATCAAACCATAATTAAGCGCAAGGATCTGCGGCCGCTTTATCATGTGCTGGACAAATGGCAACGCCATAAAGTGCGGCAAACATACAAAAACATCGTCCTTGCAGATGATCGCATCCGTTATGATTGTCCATTGTTATTGACAGTCTACGAACAAGCGGACGGAAAAGAAATTGAGAGAATTATGCCAGATCGTCATGGACTTGTAAATATGTACTTCAGAAGTAGAATTTGGCTTCGTTAATTTCATTTAATAGGAAAAAGCGTTGTATCGGCAGTTGTTGCAGCGAAAGTTCGATGACGTTGACGAAGCAATCGAGTTTTGTCGCAGTGCTTGCAAGAATGCGGGATTCTCTATATCAAAAGAATATATCGATGGTGATGTAAGCAAGTTTTGAGGCATATGTACCGACATGTTAACTTTGACCGTAGCTTTTCTGTATACGTTGTTCACATTGTGAGCAACAGTCATTGACTAGAGGGGGCTCGGACCGATTCAGAAAGGAATCCTTCATATGGAGTATTGAACTAAAGTACGGGAGAAAATGGCGGTTCCACTTGCCCAGCTCGAAACACGAAGTCAGACATAATCACAGGTTAAATGATGGAAACGGAGAAATTTACAATACCTTATCCAGTGGGCAGAAAGATTCTAAAGCGCCAGGAAACATGCTTAATGAAATTTTCTTGTCTGAGACTATTCAATCCTCAATAATCCTCGAAATCAAGCATACGGCGTTAGTAACGAATAGAAAATGCAAAACCGGGCAACACGTTCACTATGGTGATTTGATCAATCTAAGATTGATCCATTCAGAAATCGCAGCAATGATGACCCTATTAAATGATGAATTGCTGTTAAAGGCTATGAAGGTTGGCGATTTGGAAGAGCTGCAGGATATTATGGATTATTTAAAAGATACATATATTTCCGCAAACGATTGCCTGGAAGGTCTCGCAGACCAAGAAAATGAGGAAACCGCTGTTCGTAATTCAGATTCAGACTACTTATGGTTCGATACTTTGAAAGATTTTTATATTGCTAACTAAAGATGTAGGAAAATAGTACGCTTCACGCCGGATAGCGAAAAACTAGGGAACAAAAGGGTTGGGGCAGATTTTCATTCTAAGGAAACAGAAGGTTTGTATCGAAATTGAGGAAACGGGAAAAGATCGACTATTCACAGTACAAGTTCACAGCGTGCGATTTGAGCTATCAGGACTGCGTACGAAACAGTGATATTATTCTCTTTGAGAGCCAAGCAACTTTGGAAGGTTCCAAAAGGCTATACCTTGGAATTACCGAGAACAAACTTAGCTGTTTTATATCGGAAAGTCCAACTAGAGATGTATGGAAACAAGCAAGATGGCATGTTATCCGAAACATATACGATGGAGTGATCAGGCGACATGACTGGTATCTGCTTTCAACAGAACTGAAAACAGAGCTCATGTTTTCAGATGTCGAATATGAAAAGATTTGTACAACATGGGTAGAGAATATCTTAATTTCAAACATTGACATGGTTGGAGTTGACAAAAATGAGTCGGAAGATGAAAACGATGAGAATAGCGACGTCATGAATATGTAAGATAGACAGGACAAACCAGGAATAGAGGGTCTTATCCATCGACAGTCAGGAAGACGAAAATACCAGGCTGGCAAACGTAGATCAGAGTACCGAGAGAAAGATTGAGCTACTACAGGCTAGGGCTGACGATGGAGACGGTAAGGCGTGTTACAAGATTGCAGTGCGCCGATGGGAAACCGGAGAGTATCAAAAAGCGTTGGATATGTATGAAAAGGCTGCACAACTCTCAGAAACCTTTGCATGTTATGCATTAGGAAATATCTACCATTCTGGGTTGTCTGCAGATCATTTCGCTATTGCTCAAAACTCACAACTAGCATTTATGTACTACTCCGTCGGATGTACTTATGGCAGCTATCCCTGCATGATGAAGGTTGCTCAGTATTACGAGAAAGGATATAACAAACTCCTGGGTGTACAATATGATAAGGCTCGACAATGGTACATGACAGCCAACCATCGCCTTTACTGGTCTCGGAGTGATAAATCGCCTGCATTGTTAGCAGCGGCGAAGCTTGAGCACTCGTGGGCAAATGCAACAAGCGATCCACTGGAAGCCAACGAGCATCGTCAGAATGCTTTCAATATGTTTCACCGATGTATGGAATCGCAACCGTACGCCAAATTTATGGTTGCAATGTACCATCTGTATGGTTGGGGTATCCGGCAGCCAGATCCAGGTCTCGCATTCAACATGCTACTTAGCCTTGTTGAATCAGGTCTCAAAGAAGTTCCAGTTGCGATAGTCAAGTGCTACGAAGAAGGAGTCGGTGTAGAACGCGATCCTGTCAAAGCTGCAGCATATCGGGAATTTGCTAATCAGGTGTATAAGGACTAGATTTACCTCTATCCTCCCCTACATTTATAGAGGTCAGAGTAACTGTTGTTTAATAAGAAAAACTTGAGCATAGCCCTTGCTATTCTCTATTTCTGATCCTGAATCGAGATTTGACAACTGAAAGTTTGCATGCTATATAGTATCTTTGACCCTTGTTTGTCCAATGTTCTCCTCTTTGTCTCCGAAGCTGCAAAGAAAAGATAACAGGTAACGTATTTAAAGTATACTGGAATAGTTACAGAGCATGGTCACAAGGTCTGTTCATTTAAGAGCCTTGGCTATTACCATGTCAAAAGACGGTGACTCTCTTCCATCTATCGCTTGTTTTGCAGAAGAAAAGAGCAATTCGCGTATAACAATCAATAAAGCTCGGAAAAGAAAAAGACGTAGCGGAGACCTTAGGTTTTGTTTGATCCTTACCACTGTAATTATTTTTTTAAGTGTCATCATCATTATATCGCTTTTACTTGACCTTTTGCGAGACAGCTCTTTCTTCCGATAGTCTTATGATAAAATTTGGTACAGAGCATCTACAATAATGATGGGTTAAAACACTCATGAGCCATGTTTCAGATATCACCTCGTGTGAAAATGGTCTGGGTTTTCTCTTTCCTCCTTTTTTATCACTCTATTTCTTACCTATAGGTATTCAGCTCTACTTCCACTCTTTTACCGGAAAGAAATTTGAGCCCATAATATCTCTTTATGCGGATGCGGTTGCGGCGCTTTCATTCTTTCGAAGCTCACGTCCCATTACTTATCTTTATCTTTCACGGAAGAAAGTAGATTTGCCCAAGCCTGGTATTTCTAAGACTCTTCATTAACAGTTTCCGATACTGCTGCTAAGGATAATCAATCTCAGACAGAGCGTCGGTGTTGTCGTGAATTCTCTTATTCACTGTGTTAAAGAAAAAGAAGAAATACAGAATTTTTTGTTAAACAATGTGTACACTTTCATGTAAGTACTTGAAACAGCG
>JNDQ01000901.1:0-66740 GCA_000696995.1 Apophysomyces elegans B7760
AAAATACTTCAGTAACCATGTATTTATTATGGATCGACTTTCTTTATCTTCTCGGATCAACTCAGACAATAGTACTACTCTAATCAGCCGTGTATCTACACTTATATCGATAGGCAATAACTTTTTAGCACGTTGATAAGTACAGATGCTATTTCCTATCATCTCTCTGATCTGATTAGTAGCTGCTCTTATTAACTCATACTACTAGCCAATAGGTGCATATTACAAGCTGCGGATGTTTAATTTAATAAAATTATACACTCGATAAATTTATGCGTTTCTGCTCGACGGCGAGTATAATTTTATCGCGCGCTTACTGTATTAAGGAATAAATTCGCTCATCTCTGTCCCCACAACAAGCGAGTCTATATAATGCTTCCGAAATCCAGACTGGAAAACAGCGTCAGAACGAAGAGAGCTCCAGAGATATGATCAAATAGAAGGCAAAGGCGAAAGGTTAAACGGGCAGTGGAAGCGGTAAGAAAGAAGCATTCTCAACTATCCTTACAAGCTGAGAGCACCACACATAGATGCATCGACGTACTGAAGATTGTAAAGCTGCGTCATACGCGCTATCCATCGTAAGCTGCCCCTCAACATCTTCGACCTGTCCCGCTTGCGGGTATGTTTCGCCCAGTCCGTACCAAGTAAAAATAGGGCCATCGCTTTGCTCTCTTAAACTTTGTAATTACAAGTCATCTGTTCGATACTGGTTTGACTTTTAGGTTGTGCTTGTAGTTACAATCGTTGCTCCGATTATACTCCTCATACAGAAGGCTTGTGCCACAGCAGAAAAGATTCCCGTCTATATCATCCAGCTTTTTCAAGCTGTTTTTGTTTTCGGTCGAAAAGATTGTAATGATGGTGAATGACAAGTACAGCATCCTTTTCGTATGCTTCGGTATTACCAAATGACTCTATTTCTCATGAAATAACAGTGATGTCCCAATGCAGGGAACTTATGTCGTTCGCCTATGGCCGAGGCTGTGTTTACTCACATGGTGAAGCAATGTCAGTTATGGGATCGGTTTGACAGGATAGATTCCGCAGGTACTGCCGGTTTACGTGTGAGCCGTTTAAAGACGCACGAAAAGCCTGATGCGCGTTGCGTTCTTACGTGCAAGAAATATGGTGTGCCCATCCATCACCGTGCACGTCAGGTAAACGGTATAGTCTTTTCATTTTATTTTATCATAATGCATTTGCCAAAAACCAAAGCTTGATAGGTGACTTTACTGGACTTCAGTACATTTGATTACATTTTGTGCATGGATGAGTTCAATCTTAAAGATTTACAGGTGTGGAATGGATATCCTCTTGATGATTCTAAGCAGTAGTTAAAGGAAATGTGTCCTCAAGGATCAAAGGCCATCATTCAGCTTTTTGGAGTATATGATCCCACAGGTGGACCTGTCATCCAAGACCCTTATTTTGGCAAGAATGACGAATTCGATGATGCTTTCCATCAGATTACTCGATCCAGCAAAGGATTCCTCACAGCCCTGGGTATGATGTGAAGGTAGAAGCATCATTGGAGGCCCAATATATCAGCAATAAAAACTGGGCAATGATATCGTCATCTATATAAATTAACGCGAGAGGAAACTAATCTATCAGACAAGTGGAGTTATACAATACAGTGAATGGTTTTCTTAAGTGCTTCAAACCGAATTTGAGCGGCCTTTGATAGTTCCCATCATCTACCCGAAACTTTCCATTCTTCGAAGAAAAAAGCAGTGACTGATTCCGTTATATGTTTTAGAGCACTGCTCTCATGACGCTTAGCTGTAATTTTAATCTAGTTTAATGCGAGGACGTAAGATCATGGTTATTATATCAGCACAATACTAGTAAATTACTACTACATTTTGATACGTCATGGAGACAGCATGAAACCATTAGTTTATATAATTTAAATGGACGGAAGCAAAGCATCATATAAAATAAAATAGCTATGCAGAAAGTAACCGGCTTAATACGGGAGAACTCACGGTATAGAAATCTGGAAACAACAGAAAGTGCACTACGTCAATGGGTTGCACAAGGATTTGGCTTTTTCTACTTTGCTGGTTGGTCTGATCTTGTTCTTGATCGTAAATTATTGTTATGCACAGAAAAGGAATTCTTTCAGTTAACAATAAATGGATGAATGAGTGAGAATATTTATTTTTCCTACTATTATCATTTTTATTTCTTTTGCTTGACATTGATTGCCTTGCGATGAAACAAAGTTTGCGCCGAAACCTCAGCTACCATGCCACAGGTATAAATAAAAAAATAGTTCATTTTACATCAACTTGTTTTACCGAATATTTCCTTGTCCCTTATTCAACATACATGTTATACAATAGAAATAAGAATATTATTTTATATGAGGTAATCGAAAAGTACTCTTTGATCATCTTTTTTTTTTGTTCCTCCGACATCTCGAAGTCGTGGATTGTCAGACGTTTCTTTTTAGGCAACACCCCTGAAAAAGGGAGGCCCTTGTGCAACGTGGAAGAAAATGATGCCAGATGTGTGACTTACTCTTTGTGGAATTCAATTTGAAGCGACGAAAAAATCTGATAGTCGATTTAAACCATCCAGCGCATGACTTTGCGTGCGTCTCACTCCCATCTGATACCGTCGCCCTTTTTTGTAAGATGTGCTATGCAGGAATAGTGGGTAGGATGCCTGAGACAGAGAAGCAGAATTCAGCTGGCCAGAGAGCGCACATCATGCGGACGGGACTACCGCTTTATCTGATCCTTAGACGAAAATAACAGCTTGAGTGATAGGTATATCAATGAACTTCTTATTAGAGTCTTGAAACTCATTTATCCATTCAATTGTTCTATTGGGGGCACGGCTTTATACTTTTTTCCTTCCTAAGAACGTAAAAAGAGAGAGAAAGAAACAGGAGAGAGCGCGGACGTTCCAACCGAATCAAAAGAATGCGGATGACCCAAAAAAGACAGAGGATCTGATAAGACAGTCCTCCCCAGGCTTGGGAAAGTTTATCTCCGCTCTTTTTTATACTTGCTTATTTTTGTTTCTCACACATACAGACACCACGTCTATCTCTTGGTTGTCTCTCTCTCTCTTTCTATCTATCTCTATTTTCAACTCTTTATGAACTCTCTATTGAAACGGTTTAACTCGGTCGTTGGAACGGCCACTCCAGAAGAAAAACAAGTAGAACTGGATCAGGTGCCGCCTTCGGATCTTTTACTCGACGATTGTCATGCTTGTGCATCCCCCTGCGACGATCACCGGCCATACCCGAATCTCGATTTTGACAATGAGTCGGCCATTCTTGGCTCCATGTCGCCTTATGGGCGTCATATCATGATTGCCACGGCAAAGAGTGATTGGCCCGAACGCATCGAAGAAGATACCGGTAGTCTGGCCGCCAATCTCCACGCGATCGTCAAGGAAAAACCCGCCCCTTGGCGAACCTTTATCACCAATACATCCATGGTCACCACCCATTCAACCTTGCCGGAAGCCCACGACGTCATTATCCTGCCTGACAATATCATTGTTTCGAATGTCACGCCGAGTCATGCGCAGGCCTTTTATGACGCCTTTGTTATCCCGCCTCTGCCGGATCAGCCGATCCATCTTCAGGAATATACCACCCAAGATCTTCAAAACATGCATGTCCAACGCTGTCCTTACGATTCAATGATCCTTATCTGTTCTCATAAACGAAGAGACAAACGATGTTCTGTCACAGCAAAAATTTTGGCTCCCGAATTTGATCATGTCTTGCGAGAGAAGAATATTCCTGAAGGAGAAGGAGGCACAGCTATTTTTATGGTGAGCCATGTAGGAGGTAAAGTAAAGATACAAACCATAGGCAGGAAGCGGGAAACTGATGAGTAATGGCGGAATTATTGGTTTTGTGTGAAAATTTTGGTAGGCCATAAGTTTGCGGGCAATGTTATTTGTTATACACATCAAGGCACACGTGGGATCTGGTATGGTCGTGTCAAAACGTGTCACTGCGAAGCCATTGTAGAAGAAACCATTCTGCGAGGGAAAGTGATCAAAGAATTATACCGTGGATCAATGTCACTTAGTTTCCGTAATTCAAAGTGTGACAGAATAAGATGGTAAACCTGTGTTTAGAAAACAAAAACAAAAAGGCAAACGAACCTATGTCCATCTGTATGGTACAATAATCGGGGAAAAGATGGGATTTACTGGGGAGTTGGTTGGTTACAAGCGTGTAAGCACAGAGTCTGCATGACTAATCTCTGTGTTAACACAAGAAACGAGAAGCCAAAGTTGAGATTTCACTAAGAACAGGACTGGTCTTTCGAAGTGCATGCTAATTTGAACGGCCTTACTGTTTTGCGGTAACTGTTTGGTCTAGTCATCCGAATGGGATTTAGCATCTATTATTGCATGTTTTCCTAAAACATAAAATTTGCAGCTCAAATATCGAGCATTGACCAAAGGTTATAGACTCGGATCTTTACAATTAAATTTTTCTGCAAGTTTTGCACGAAAATTTACATCCGAAACCCTCTTTCATGCCATTCAAGTCTCTATCTCACGGGCACAAATATTGTCGTCCAGTGACACCGTGTTATCAGATTTCGTTTGGCAAAACTTCAATTATAATTAAGTGAGCTGCGCCGTAACCCACACTCAACGAAGTTAAGGTCAAATCCAGGGGATCTCAAGCGATAAAGCAAAAGTTGGTTAAATTGACCCTTCCTTATCACAGACGAATATGATCAAAGATGCAGGAATAATATTTATTTAGATGAAAGCAAAAAGGAAAAGGGGCAAGATAAAAGATATTATCCTTTGCCATAAGTTTGCTCTGAAAAAGAGAATAAAAGGTATTTACAGTAGAAAAGCGATTGCCATCCATCTACGCTTTTGTCTTTTTGGAATTCGATTCCTCCGAACCATTCTCCATCTTGCGTTTTCCCAAACTAGTGCCTATTTTGATACCATTGGTCCCACTGCTACTAGACGACTGAGACGAGGAGGAAGCCTTGGCCAACGCTGAAAGACCCCCTGGCTTTTTTAAGCTGCCCAACATCATGGATTTCATCTTTCCACTTCCGCTTCCCTTCACTGGTTCCGAACTAGATGGGGCAGCTGGTTTGAGAGACAAATTCAGTTTGATCTTTCCCTGCTGTTCTTCTCGTTTTAACTCTGAAGCCTGTTGTTCCGTAACACCTCGTTCCTCGGCCAACTGCGAAGCACGTTCAATCTGTTTCTGCAATGTCTCCAGATCTCGCTCTTCATCATCTTTTGCCATTCGTTCCATTTTTTGTATCGCAGCCTACATCAAGAAAAAAAAATTCATAGGTTAGATTCAGTATTCCATTGGAAGTGAGAGGAACATGTTCCCCCTCTTTCCCTTTTCTTCTTGTGAATCCTACCTGCTTAGCTAGGGTTTTTGGACTGTTATCAATCCAAGCAATATAAAACCCTCTTTCTGTTTCATCCACATGGCAAATGCCTTCACGACCGAGATGTTTGACAAATTCGGCAAGGGAGGTCCATCGGGTTGCATTCATGTGCAAGTGGTGTCTATCGGCAATATACTCTTGGTATACATTGTTTGCAAACACTCGTTTTGTTCCATGACGACGGGATAAAATGCTAATGAACTCTCGTTTGAACTGATCAGAAAAGCTGTGAATGTATTTGCCAGGGCTCTGAGCAACCAAGAGCATCTGGCGCTGATGCGATTCGGACATGGTGTGACATTTGAAGCCGTTGGCATCGCGGCAAGCCTTTTCACAAATCTGACAGTAGAATTTAAGCTTTGTAAGGCCTTTGGCCTTGATTCGATTGGCAATGGCTTTGGGTGTGAGAAATCCGCCGCTTTTCCCCATGAAGAACGATGTTTTTGAAGTAAGACACAAAAGCTGTTGTATCAGTACTCAGAGCTGAAATATATTTAGCCCAGATTCTAAATTTTTATTGGATGAGCTGGAATTAAAAATTGGACGAGACTTTTTGAAGCCCAGGCCAGCTAATGTGCTCTTTGACGGATACGATACTCTAACTAAATTTTGCGTCAATGCAAGAATCAAGTTAGTGCTAAAAGGGATATAAATAAGCGTCATTAGTAAATGGATTATGCGGGAAATATATTTTACTTACCTCAACTTGGTCCTTCCGTGGACACAAAATTCATTCGAGCAGCTTGAAAGAATGTTCATGGTTAGTAAATGGAAGGATAGCTTGACATTTTTTTTTTCTGGCTTACCCCGGAAGGGTAATCCTACCCAAAGGTAGGGGCCGGCCCCGCACCTGTATCGGTGGGGGTGGCGACAGAGAGGCAAGGCTTCCATGGATTGCCGGTTAGAGTGTAACGCACTGCAGAGGACTTGAAGCGATGCAACACCTGGCGAGGACTTCGAAGCAGAAGATAATGAATAACACTGTGCATAAACAGACAACATTTATTTTTCACTTACCTAGTGGAGTGCAGAGAGATTATTCACGCAAACAAGGTGGTTCGGGACAGAGATCATGCAGGCTAAAGGTTACAGAAGAGGGATATCAGTCATTCTGTACAGATAATCCATGTGAAGTACATACCGGGGATATTTTGGATAACTGAGCCAAGGAGCAGAAAAGGTGTTGTCCCTTCGCGTTTATATTGCTCAGGTCACTGAAACCAAAAATCACAGTCATGGATAAGAAATCGATGGATGTCTTATGGATGACAACAATTCAGAGATAAGACAACAATTCTCCCAAGAGTAAAAATGGACTCAGTCTAATAGAAGGTCTTGAACAGAATGGAACATCTCTAGAGGAAATATACCCTCTTCGTTCGTTTCTATACGTCATTGATGATATCATATCCGTTTCTGTCAGTTATGGTATCAGAAGCTGTCAGGACAATGGTACCCAATTCCTGTTCTGCTCGATTGTATTGCCTTATATTCCACTTTTATTTTCCCTGAATGTAGCTAAGTTTTTCTTTTCTTCTATTATATCTTAAACTTTGTCTATTAGGTAATCACAAAAGATTGGATTGCCACGGAATGAACGGTTAGTATCTTATCATGGATAATGCGCCCATCCATACACCTGTCAAGGTTAAGCAGTTGGTCGAAGAAAGAGGATGCAAATGTCTCTATTTTCCTCTCTACTCTCCCTTTCTTAACCCAATAAAAAAGTTTTTGGGCCAAAGTGAAGGCTAGGGTAAGAAGGGAGACCTTACGAGTTGACGATAACATTCAAGAGCGTATTGTTCAAGCAGCACGAAAAGAAAAGCGCTCAGACTGGCAAAGATGGATCAGACACTCTGAGAACTTTTTTGTTAGATGCAAAAATAGAGAACCACTTCTTTAAATAAACTCGTCTTGCTGTGGTTTGAAATAAACTATCTCAGTAAATAGTGAACATGGACAGGACGTTACCCAAAGAAGGGTAGTCTGACCGCAAATATTTCCATCCAATCATACAAAAACTTGAATCCCAGTCCGCAAATAAAAAATAGAAACACGCAGACAAATAGGAAAAACACAGTAAATGTGTCTACAATCATTTCTGAGAGGAGTGATGTGAGACACCACTGTCGTTGTTTGTTTTCAAACGACATGATATTGCTATCAGACGCACCAAAAATGAGATTTTGTACTTTTAACATGAAACTACTTAATGCCAACCTTTCTTGATATATATCAAGGGTTGGAATGTCTGATCCGTCTACTCAATTACTGTTTTGTACGGCTCATCTAAAACCCGCAGGCTTTGCTCCATAGTTGCATATTAAAAAATAATATTCTACAACACATGCATTGTATGCTTAAAGCAGAAACCGAGCTCAGATTTCAACCTTCATAATTGAGCTGCTTTCCCTTAGCTGAAGTATCTTTGCAGTATCCAGAAAATTGGGGTGCAGATACTAATTTTGATGTGTAACAACTTTCTATAACTATAAGTACTAGCTGGGACGATACAGTCTCTCCTTTTCGTAAAGAGTGTTATTTCTCAACCAATTCAACATCATCATCAAACCACTAAATACGCCACTGATACTGACAAAGAAAATGTTAGGCAAGTTATTTCCGCCTAATCGGTACGCATGTTTTTTTTATTTTTCCTTATCTCTTTCCTTTTTTTACAGTACATTGAGCCTCTCTTTGTTCGCTCTTCGAAGCTGTCCTCTTTTTGTTGGCTACTTGCTTTGATTGCATTTTTTGCAGCAAGCTATTTTTCTTTTTCCTTGTGATTTGTGATGTCGGGTCCACCAACCAGCTCTCCGGTACTCGATTTAGGATCATAGCCCTATCCATACGGGCGTTCACAGAGACGTCAATTTCTTGGGCCATACTTGACACGATATTCTAGAATTCAGTTAGCTTACTGCATGGCGATAGCGTTATTGAATGCAAGCTTAATTACCTTGATTTGTTGCAATGCCTGCATTGCTAAGGGAAGGCACCCAAGGTCAAAGGCGTTGTTCGGCAATCTGAATTCTCTCAGTTCTACTAAGCGATAGACGTGCTTCGCCTTCAAATCTAGTCGGTAACTTGTGCAAATAAAACCTATCAACGCATAAGTAAGTTTAAGAACATATAGGAGGAATTGCATATGTAGCTTACTTACCTTCCACAAGAAGACCACAAACGCACGGTCTTCGCACTCCAAGAATTACCAGCTCATTGATCATTTTTTTCAGCATTGCACCGATTTTGTACAAGTCTGAAATACTAGAGCCGGGGCGCTTCACCTCCACAACGAATAGGTCGTACTTGTGCCCCGATGCGCTTTTGAAAACAGTAAAGTCAGGAAGAAGTACTTTGCCATTGTGTCGTGTTGCCTCCAGTGCAGTATTGGCCCTTTAAATTACTTTTTAATAAGCATACCCATAATTGATTCAAATGAAAACATTGTTCACCATTTGTGGCCAAGTATCGAGTCTTCTACGAAGAGCATATGTAGAGGCGCATGAAGGTAAGTGTGCACCAAAGTATCTTCGGAAATCTTGCTTTCATCGGAGTCTTGGACACCGGCGCAGATACCAAGTACATTGGTGTATTAGAACAAAACCGAATCCCTCCTTTCAATAGCAGTTGACTGGAACTTATTTATAGACGATCTAATCTGCCAGATATCGGGCGTTTCTTGTTGTAAACACTATAAACATAAAATTAGCACGAGAGTACCCTATAATGGTAAGGCTTATTGTACCTGTTCTATTTCCGTTGTCCAATGATTTAAGAGAGAAGAAGCAGCAGGTCGTAACATATCTCTTTCAAGCCGGATATCCTGGCTGGGTATAACCATTTCGTGTTTTCCGAAATAGAATATACAAATCAGACTTCTAGAACAATTTCAGCAAAGCACTGTGATAACCATATCGAAGCGCAGGTATAGACTTACAACGCCCGAATTTCGGATATATTCCTGTCTTCTTTTTGATTTGCCTTGATTGATTTTTCTTGATATTTTGAGAGCCTCTTGGTGATATCTACGCCGTTTTCTATCCACTATCTTGATAATTAATACTGCTGCTATAATCTAACGCTGAAATAATTTTTGATACCCGTTCATTTTCGCTTATATTATTTAAGTTTAAAAGTTGCACGTTGTAAGTTCTTTTGTATTTGCTTCTTGGAGATTCTTCAACACTTTCAAACGACTTGTCATGCATCTCTAAGATATTCTCCTCATTCCTATTCCACTGCATTAATAAATCATACGATAGATCAGGTATTGCCTGTCACTAGCTATTTGGATCGCCTCGTTCGCCATTTGAGCCATAGAACCAGCAGTCTTGATAGCTTCGATACGATGCCTTACTACCGCAACGGCCTATATGCATGAATAATGAGCTTTCCAACTATGCCAACTCTTTTCCAGTTAATTCTTGGTATTTACTAGAGAATGAATTTCTTCCCACAAAGAAGCGGCACAGCGAGATCTTCAAAAAATTAACGTTTTTTACTGGTCATCTTGCAATACTAAAGTTACATACTCAATTGGAATGTCAGGGCGCAAATCTTCCATTTTCTTTTTGTAGCGGTGAGTCCACTGTGATGCGAGTGTAGTCCAATCTGTGCTCGTTTCAGACCATGACGCGATCTTGTTCCTGTACTTGAAAGCAAACGTTTCGAGCGTTGGCATTGGTGTTTCTATTATAAATTTGGAAAGTTCTATCGTAAACACTCTAAGTTAGCCTTTTCATTGAAGGTGTTATAATGTCCAATCGATACCTGAAAATCCCTGGTAATTTTCTGACATGGTAGGAGAGTGGTGCGAAGAGGTGCATTTGATCGCTGCAGGATTCGACTTGTGAATTTTTGTAACTCAGAAAAGTAATGCGTCACTGAAAAATTTTGTAATGCGCCAGTAGCCTCCATTTTTCCTTTGTACTGACAACCCGTTCATCTGACGTAAGGAAGTCCCCTTTCCATCTGCGTTTGGTTGGGAGGTATCCATCTGCGTTTGGGTTCCTAAGTGATAGTGGAGACCTTGAAATCCTGGGACAAGGTTAATAACCCACTAGTAGCGTTGCCAGATGAGCGAAATTGTCAACGGAACAGTTGAAGATAGTCCAGGGTAATATCAGGTCGCAATCATTTTTTCTTTATCAAACTTGCGCTAATCTGTTTTAAACGTGTATATCGAATTTTTTCTGCTGTTCTTTTTGGAGATTTTTCGTTGAACCTTCGATTGCAGCGATCTGGCTAAAGGAAGTCCCCCTTCCATCTGCGTTTGGTTGGGAGGTATCCATCTGCGTTTGGGTTCCTAAGTGATAGTGGAGACCTTGAAATCCTGGGACAAGGTTAATAACCCACTAGTAGCGTTGCCAGATGAGCGAAATTGTCAACGGAACAGTTGAAGATAGTCCAGGGTAATATCAGGTCGCAATCATTTTTTCTTTATCAAACTTGCGCTAATCTGTTTTAAACGTGTATATCGAATTTTTTCTGCTGTTCTTTTTGGAGATTTTTCGTTGAACCTTCGATTGCAGCGATCTGGCTAAAGGAAGTCCCCCTTCCATCTGCGTTTGGTTGGGAGGTATCCATCTGCGTTTGGGTTCCTAAGTGATAGTGGAGACCTTGAAATCCTGGGACAAGGTTAATAACCCACTAGTAGCGTTGCCAGATAAGGACTTTATGATGCATCGCCTGCAATAATGTATCAGGAAGGTATATAGCCCTAATCATTGTTTTGTTTTTCACAGCTAACTTTTTGTCGAATGTTTATTATTCCGCCGTTTGAATCAATCCTTATATGTACCCTTCTGAAAAACACGTATCCTCATTTGGCGTAAGGAAGTCTCCCTTCTATCTGCGTTTAGTCCCTAAGTGATAGTGGAGACCTTAAAATCCTGGGACAAGGTTAGTAATACATTAGTAGCGTTGCCAGATGGCGACTTCGTCATGCATCAGCTATAGTCACCTGAACAGGATGTCAAAGCTTGTTTTCCCTTTTTGTTTTTCAAATTTTAAGCATTTAAGCGCGCTAAATATATACCGAATAATATGAAGGACACTGTTGCCTGGACTTCTTTCTCTCTATTGCGAAGCCAGCATCTTTAGCGGCATTCTTCTAGCTAAGTCTTTTTTTTTCACCTATGTCTCTGTATCAGTTCATGGACCGCAGCATACTCGGTATGCACAGCTCTTCGACTCAAGTAAACAACGGGAACTGCTGTTGTCTGCCCCCCCCCCCTTTATGCCACAAGCAGAAATATTCTCTGTTTTGGCGTTGTGTTCTGCAACATGACGGGGCAATGGATATTGAATAGCCTGCTGCACAACCTCAATTCTTTCCACTGCATTCAGCCCGTTTCGGTGTTTTTCACGTCCATCATCACTTTAATATCCTCATACAGTAGGTAGGGATTACGGTTTAGTGCATATATTTTTTGTATACTCCAACAATCTCAGGTGAACTGGACCTATTGTTTTCTATGGTGCAAGTGGTATTGAATAGTTAGAAACTTCACCTAACTTTGAACCACATCTACTCGGCGTAAAATACTAGATCTTACTAAACTAAGGCAAGACTTTTACACAGAAATGTCTTTAGAATAAAAAGTCTTGTTTCAGAATTGTCATGACTCTTCTCTGGATAAAGTAGATGCAGTTCAAAGTCAGAGGTCTACAGTGGAAAAGCCCATAATTGTTGCAGGTGACAAGATATACAGCATCCCTTATCACCATATATAGAAGATTTGTCTAAGATAAATACGTTGCATGGTAATTGTTCATCAACATTGGTCCCTAGGCAAATATGGCTCGACAAAAAGGTATTGCAATGTATAGTTAGTACACAAAACTCGTCCAGAACCGTCAATATAAGTAGCTTACCGATTCGACGGTAGCACTTGGAAGAGCAAAAGACAGTATTGATCCTGGAGCCACGGCCCAGGGTTTGGTTGTTGCAAAGAAGAAAACACATGGGGCGCTATTGTCTTCGGTAATTGGGAAACCGAGCGAGCTCCCAAAAGGATCAAGCTGACCAGAGACATATGCCATCACCATAAGGTGTCCCAAAGGCATACGTAGTCCTATTGTCATCCCGTCTTCATACCCGACATCGAGTCAGTTCGAGATGGGCAAAAGGCAAAATATTTTTACGCTGGCCCAGTTTTAATTCCCACAGGCGACGGGCATAGGCTTTTGAAATAAGAGTCCGACGTCAGCAAAATATGATCGCGACACTTTTTCGCCTGCCTTCACTTGCATTACACATGAACCTTAGCGAGTATTACGATAGGTACAAAGGGAATGACGAGTACCGTCGCTTCTTTACCGCAAATAGCCTTAAGGATTGGGGATTCTATCACTTCAAAAATCATTTAAAAAACAATGCGCAACCCTCCTTCGTCCAACACGCTAGAATCTTCCTACCGGAGGTGTCTTGACGCTATCCAGAAGTATTCCTCGACATTAGATAGCGTCAAGCAAGTACTAAAGAAGTTGTTAAAGGAGATGGCAGATTAATTGATAATGATATCATTGAAAATGACAATGGTGATGACGCTGTGGAAGACTATGATAGTGATTAATTGTTTTTCGCCGGGAAAATCTTCCACGCTCATTTCTCCTTTATACCACTACACTGTACAATTTAGCAACTTTTAGTCCAATATTCTCATCCTGTAGCATCAATAAAAAAAGGCTACACTCATTGTTCTTGTAATTAGGGTGGCAACCGATAGTATATGTCAAATATGTTTTCACCAATAAAACTAGTTTCAGCTTCTACAGAAGACGCTACGGAAAATACATCTTCGGACAAACTGATTTTCACCAAGTGCTAAATGGAAATTTGTTGCATGCTAAGACGAGAAATACTAAGAGCCAATCATTTAGGAAAAATCTAATATTGGATCCCGTGATTGCCTTGATTACTGATGCTTTGATCCGGGGAATATCATGCTACTTTGGTTCCTCTTTTTGGTATTCCCTCCTGTTTGGCATGCTAGTGACGCCTTGGATTCAGCACCTTCTCGACATGGGGTTGTTGCATACATCGAGTACTCCAGTTACTCAGTCCAGGCGAGTCGGTCTTACCCATCTAATAGATTTGACATGTTTATATAACCCTTCTTAGCATCCTCGGCTTACCGACCGTATCAAATTCTGTGTGGCTATTTTCTTTCTGTGTCGCGGAAGAAGCTTTATGCCAACCTCCAGGCACATGCTCCACTTTACGTTCTGTTGCCATTAGTTACATCAAGGTCCAAAAACTGGACATCGACTGTTTCAAAACTACAACGTGTTTGACAAACCTACATCGCAGAATCTAAAAACTACATATCGCTATCTCAACGTCTACATTTTTCAAACGCAAACTATTATATCTTGCAGCAATGGCGAACGATCTATGAGAGCAATAGCTAACGATCTATGGCAACAGTGGGTAGACGATTTTTAGTGTGCCAAGAAGTTCCTTGCTGAGCTATGCGACATTGATTTCTAAGCAAGCGACATCCGTTTCTGGACATGCGACATAGATTTTCATTGGCTGCGACATTAGGTATTGAAAATAATTGAAGGTATCTGCCGATGATCATTACAAAAGCTGCAATGGTATTTTCTGGAACAAGCGCCGTCTTTCATACATGGCGCCATCAACATTTTAACAAACCGCATGGACCGTGCATCATGTTTTTGGTGTTGGTGTCGCACGCAACAGGGAATGCTTGCCGATCAGGAATTATGCAGCGACAATATTATCATAGTCTTGTGGTCCAGTCGGTTTGACCTCAGCTGCAAAGATGAGAAGAATGTGGCCCTGTTTCTGAAATTCCACTGTATGAACAGGAGCAAACACTTTTTCCGGGATAGCGTCATTGCCAATTCTTCCATGAGAGCTTTTCACTTCATGTTAAAGACGTGAGCTAGCCGAACAGCTGCAGTCCCAAAAGCAAGTAGTTCATTCTCGTATCTTTTTCCAGTTCGGGTTGCATGTGAAACTGATGAAGAGATCATGTTTCCTGAAATGACATACAATACTCATTGCGTCCTTGTAGAGTTGACGCATCTGACGTGGCTGCCAATGACGATGGCAGGATAACACGGCGACTAATAGCACTCTGGTCATTATCTCTTAGTTTAACTGCATCCATTACTCCGCGGTACAGATCAGTGCATAGTCTGTTTTGATTCATCCGCAAGTAGTTCAACCGGTTTAGTTTCAATTTTCCATACATATCCACAACATATTATTGAAATAGTTCACAGAACAGATGCAAACCATGACCGTCTTCGGGACCATCAGTCGGTAACTCGACTAATTCTATTATGATCCTGTCGATATCCAAATTTTGTTCGATAAGTGCGAGTTTGGGACATCTTTTGGCTTTCGGTTAGACACTGGCAACTTGAACGAGGAAAATGAACTGTTGGAATAGATGCTGCATGAGTAAAATAGGGCAATGGATCAAAGGGTGATGAGTTCATTTGCCGGGTTATAACAAAATGGGCAGAAAGGGCTTGGTTAGTTAATGAACGCAATAACGGTGTGGATAACAAGAAACTACTTATATATATATATTGAGAGCAGCTGCAGCTATTTATTGGCGGTTAAGACGGGTCGATTTGGGGATATTGGCTTCACGCCAAAGACTCTTTGGATACGATCATTAAATCCAAATAAACCAAGTATATCGACCAGTTGTTCTCCATCTTCCTCACACCAAGTATAAGAATGCCGTGCAGACCTTGCTGGACGAGAGTACTACCGTCAAGAACGAAAACGATTTAAAGTGGACATTGTTTGAGGTTGTAGACATGGATGCCAAAAACGAGCTTTCACTGTTCTAATGCGCAATCATGGATCATTTTTTCCTATGGATTATCAATTTACGTGAAGAAGGTAAAATGCCATTTAGCAACAATCACTGACAAGGAGATATCGTACAAACTCTGCCAAAAAGACTGATTGTCTCGAAAATTGAGACAATGCCAATATGGGATGGAAAACGTGCGCTGCAAGTTTCGGGCTCTGTCATCTATCCGTAGCCGCCTAGCTCAGACGGCGACATGCATCCCTCGGGTGTTGCAGATTGTTCGTTGATGTTTCCGAGTCTTATATATCACCAGTATATAGGGATATACAGTGGTGTTCTATATCACGAATCAGACGGCATTTGGAGCCTTATTGCATCAACAAGCGGCAAAGACCTTACACACATGGAAATACGAAGAATTTTTTGACATTTTGTAAACTTACTATGATTCTTTCTCGCGTTTCTGTTTTCAAAGACCTTCTACATGTCTTTATCTGTATAGTTATCCTGTTCCGATGATACTGCCCGTTTTATGAAAGCGGGACGTCCGATTTACTGGGAAGATCAAACTTTGGTAGCAGCTCATGTACCAATTCGAACAAATGATGTAGCTTTATGTTGTGGATCAATCAGTAAAAAATTTTGTTTACGAACGTAAAGAACATGTGCTGCTATGTGATCTGACATCATGGTAACCGATATTCTCAATTTTTGATGAAGCCTCTATGGACGCTTTATACGTTAGCATAGCTGCCCTGACGCGAAACCAAGAATAGAAACTGAATATTTGCACCATGAGACAGGTAAGGAGAAAGAAGCGCTAGACATAATAAAAGCATGGATCCGATCGGATGAAAATGAAATGAAAAGGTCAAGGATGATCCCGTAAAATCTATGGATATAGACAGAGGGTGGTTAGCGACTTTTTTTTCCATGGCAAGTTGGGCATGCCAACGGGTTCATAAGCGCACTGTAACACCATAAGATTAGAGTGATGTGTGGGTGTTATAAGAAATATGAATAGGTTGTTGGAGATAATAGCAGTAAAGAAAAAGAATTTTAAGCTTTCAGATGCCGTAAGGTTTGCTGAGCTATTTTCACGAGGTTTTGGAAATCTGTGACTTTATCGCGCTTTTTGTTGCTTGGCGGTGTGTATTAAAAAGGGGAAGAACCCGTCCTCCCTTCGATTGAACAACCATATACGCATAGGAGCATCCCTGCAAGCGAGAAAAGAAAAGAAATAGTTCGTTTTATGGGTGTGCATCCGCTTGTGTTTTTTTTTCCTTATCTTTCAGTCCTTTCGCTGGTTTAATAGAAGGTAGCAAGTTAGTCCCTGAAGTCATTAATTTTTGCTTCTTTGTTTTTGCATAACGTGGCAAATCTGGGGGGACCAAAACGGAACGAATTTTGTTATCCCGACTTTACCTCAAGTAGCAAAGCCATTTCAGCTCCTCTCTTTCTTTTTCTCTCTGTCTCTCTCTCTCTCTTGAACTTCTTTATATTCTTCTAGTCTCCGGCATCCAACATCGGAATCATGTACTTTTATGTAGTGAACTACATTAATGCGGAAATGACCGGCGACAAAGTTATGCCAACGACGGCCATACGAGTAGTAAAGTTGGAAAAAAGAAGATGCCAGAACCATGAAATCAAAAAGGAGCTTAAATTTTGCACAAGTATTTCAGACTTTTTCCGGTCACTTTGGCAACCGTTGTTTGAAGAAAACGTGAAGGGGGTGGAATGGAAAAAAGTGCGACCCAATAAGAAAAAAGAGTACATATAAACAGCCCAACTTGCCAAATCCAACGCCATCGTGCTACTTTTCCTTCACCTAACTTTCCCATGCTATAAACCTATAGCGCTGTATTATCGAAAAAAAAAAGATCTATCTATCTGTGAAGCAACATACCACATGCGACTTAGTCCCTTTTCCACTTTCATCACTCCTTTAACAGTTCTTGCTCTATCCATTCGGTACGTTACGTTCAATACTATCCTCACCGCAACTGCTTCAACACACGCAATCCTCCTGTTCGTTTTTGTTATCTGCAGTTGTCCAATATTGATACTTTTTTTGCCTCCTGATACATGATATGGACTGTGATTTTGTCTTTTTTTTTGCGATAGGATCGTTCCCGTGGTATATCCCTTACGTGGCTTACCAATACCGAAATGGCTAAAAAGAAGAGACACGACGGCAGCACCAGCAGATCCTGCTCGTGGTCGTCCTCCTAACTCGAGCGAACCGAATTATATATCGCGTCTAGGGCTTTCTCCTCGTAAGTATCCACCTTGTTGAACTAACCTTTCTCCATGATACTGAATTTCTCATGCTGCTTTGCTATTCTCGCGGGTTTCTTCTTCGTAGGGCGCGTAAAATTTTTTTCACTTGGGTCGATATAATATCGGGAGACGTTCATTGCTTTCGCAAATCGACATCGCCTTAGCGCGGTGGTAGGTAAGTTGGTTATCTCTTCCTCTTTCCGTTGTCTATCAGTCTTTCTGCTCCCTTCCTTGGTTTCCATCTTTTTCGTACACATTCTTTCCTTCGGTTATCATTGCCTCTCCTCTCCATTCGTCTATCCTTTTCGGTATCGCTCACATACGTCCCTCCTTTGTTGTTCTCTTCTTTTATAGCGAGTTACCTGCCACCGCGCGTCGGGCCCCGCCTGGTTCAAACTTGGGGGCTCATCCTTACTCTTTGTGTTTCCCGATCGGAGTAGACGCATTCATTTCGCGACTTCCATGAGGGATCCTATAAAATTTTATTAAACAAACGGAATATCAATGTTTATAATCTCTTCGATCATACAAAAATTTTCATTAAAAAAATTAAAAAAAAAGTACTTACTCGCTCGACGAGAACATGTCTGTTTATCATTGAACTAGTTTTTGTTGTTTTAGTTAGTGTAAATGAAAAGTTTACATAAACAAAGATAAAAAAAAGTATTTTTTTCCCGAGAAAGACAGAAAAACGCGGACGAGAATTTTGTCCACAAAATAGAGTTGTGTTACATAAAGTGAACAATCGTGACAGACATTCAAAAAACGAGTTAAATAAGAGAAGAAAGAAAAAAGGTAAAAGAAAGCGATAACCGTGAATGAAGGGGAAAGAAAAAGAAAAGCGTGAGTTCTGTTGTTCAACCTGGAAAAAGTAAAAAAAAGGTTCCTTTATATATTGTGCGTACGCTATGCTTCACAATCGGTAAGCAAATTATATATCCCGCGAAACATACCCAATAGACTCAAAGACGTTTATTTAAGATTTTCAAACCATCCTCTTGCGCCTCATTTTTTCTCGTTTCTCAATAACATAGATTAAGCCTTTGCAGTCATAGGAATATCTTCAGGCGATGAATCTGCTCGCACATTCTGGTATACATTGCCAATAATCTTTAATCCCGTCGCACGCATCTTGCGAGTGTCCTTTGTAACCGATGCGTCGCTAAGGACGTTGTCACACACGTCGCGTAATACGCTCTCCACTTCGAATTTCGACCCTCGCCAAATAGCTTGCAGGCCCTGATAAATACAGATAAGTTTGTCAAAATACATTGATTTATTTCTTTGTTTCTGCTTTACCTTTTGTGCGGCTTCTTCTTCTAGCTTATTTCTTTGTTCTTCTGTTAATCCTTCTTTTTGCAGTTCCTGGAAGCTCGATTGCAGATCGAGTGCAGTTCTCAACGTGCCAACTGTCTCGCTAAAAATGTAACCTTTCTCTTTCATGGTATGGAACATGCCTCCCAGGCCAAAAGCCACACTCTTTCCCAGATACTGATTTGCTTTGGCGGTATACGTGTATCCAATAGCATGTAGCAACTCCACACCATAATTCTCTTTCTTTAACTCCTCTGCCTCGATCTGGATAATGTTTGTAAATGCAGCAACAGATTCTGCTGAAGTATCCGGCAATTCCGTGTAAAGGCTAAGTTTGTTAATTAATTTCTCGGCTAAGACTTCGACTCGTTTTGCTCGTGTTTCTTCTCGTTCTTGCTCCTGTTTCTTCTTCTCTTCTTCTCGTGCTGCTTTCTGTTCTGGTGTCAAAGCTACTGTATCTTCGTCTTCTTCTGTTTCTGCTTTCTCTAACGCTTCTTTCATATCGCGGCCTATTGAGATTTCACCGATAATATCCACAAACCGATCGCCACCAAAGGACTGTCTGAAGAACGCTTCCGGATCGACTAAATAGTTTTTGCTCTTTTTTAGCAAAAAAAAAACACAAGCATCCAAAAACGCTTGAACTCTTACCAAATCCACCATCAGGTTTGATACCGTTTTCTTCACCGAATTCATTGTATCGTTTTCTAAGCTTTGGATCGGATAAGACCTGGTAGGCTTCGGAGATTTTTTTGAACTATTTTTTCGTGCATATATAGAGTTATTCAGTAACAGGACACTTATCTCCATTTGTTTCTTTCCTTCTTCTTCCTCTTCTTCTTACCTTGTCTTCCGCCGTAGGATCGTTTGGATTCTTATCTGGGTGGTATTTGATCGCCAACTTGCGATAGGCCTTTTTAATCTCATCTCCAGTGGCCGTCACTGATACACCGAGCAGGTCATAGTATTCCCTGGATAGAGGGTTTTGATCTAACGGCAGCAACAAATGACGAATCCAAAGTTTATCAATAACCATTTCCCCGTCTATTGCCCAATGTACCTGTTCCTTTCTTTCTACTTGCTCTCGATTTGCCATTGCCGTTTTTAATGTTGGTTCCAGCTGAATCCAGCTCGTAGGTAGCTACCTTGGAGCATGCCCAGCATTTCACTTGGACGCTTTTGCCATTTGAACCTGCTTCTGGTAGAAACTCTATAGGCGTAATGCATTCTTTGCAGCTAGTCTTTATATATGGCTCTGGTCTACGTGATTCGTAAATCGTCATTTTTCCTCTATGGTATGCTTTGGGTTAATGAACGTTCGTTCAAGCAGGGTTCGCCGAGAAAATATCAAGTCACGAGCTGTGTTGCTTGCCTCTGCGAAAACGGAAAAAGGGCGGTGAGAGTGCCTGGAGTCCATCCGTGCATGAGCTTCAAAACGTGACTGCTAGAAGGGTGAAGATTTTGTGTTGAGCTGTGCTCGGTTTTTTTCGGCAAACGATTTTCCCAAAGCCATGTCGAAGAAAAAGCAGGAAACGACTAAGATACCAAAAGCATCGAAAGAATTGGATGAATTCTGTGGATATAAGATTCTTCCTGTTTTAACGAAGGGTCGTTGTCGACATTATATGTACATGAAGAAACATGTCTTGCGGTCTTCTTCCGAGGTGGCAGCTACTGATCGAACGCTGTTCCTTGTCAACCTTCCTGTCGATACAACCGATCATCACCTAAAACAGTTATTTGGTCCCTATGGACGTATTCAACGCATTATTTATCATAATACACCCTCTTCCTATGGATTGACCAACAATAATAATAACAGCGATGACGAGGACGAAGTGCCAGTACTGGACCTTCCAGCAAAGAGCACGTCAAAAAACAACCGAAAGCGAAAGGCGGGTAAAGACCAACAACCCGAGTCTACCAAGGAAGGGTTACGAACATTACTTCACAGTGGAGCATCAGCACATGTCGTATTCAACACACCGAAAGACTTGACCAATGTATTGAACATGCCTCGCACAGAGCGAAAATGGGGTGGAGATAATGAGATTAATGCACTACGACCACTCGGATTTAAGCGTACGTAATTTTATAAAACAAAGGAGGAAACGAAAACGGTTCGCATTAATTCTGTTCTTTTCTTATTCAGGTTATTTACTTTCTTACGATCTTTCTCGGCCGGATCCTCAAGAGCTTCAACAACAAGTCGATTCATTCATGGTGAAATTCAAAGCAAGCGAATACGAAAAGGAGCGTGAGGTGTTAGAGAGAATGAACAAAATGGATGAGGATGGTTTTGTTGTTGTGACACGCCATAAAAAGGCAAAGACAACCGATGGCTCCATCAACGTGGCTGCAGTCAGTGCGGAATCTGTCGATCTGAAGAAGGCGAAACAAAGAGAACTCTTTGACTTTTACAGATTCCATCTTCGAGAGAAAAAACAAAACGGTAAGTCTTTCGATTTTCAGTTTTTGAAAGAAGACAGAAAAAGTTTCTGACTTTGCGGACCATTAGAACTCTCTGAGCTGCGAAGAAAATTCGAAGAAGATAAAGAAAAGATTACGAAGCTTAAGCAATCGAGAAAGTTCAAACCATTTTAAGATAGAATACATCCTTTTCATCAACCTCAAAAAGAAAGATGCATTGGTCGCCATTATATTGAAATGGCAGGTTATATAGGCCTGAATTAAAACTTTTTTCCCTCAAATTGTATTAGGCAGAAGTATTTTATCTAGATCTAGTAGTATAGTTTCGAGGCCACCTTGTTTTTCTCGGATCTGGTTGGTATGGAGATGGATTGGATATCAGGAGAAAAGGTTTGTGAAATGGCCGGACATAAAACATTGGTGTAATAGCTGGACAAGGGTGGCTGCCAAGTAGATGGGTGAGGATAATGATGAGGATGAGTGATAAACGGGGAACATCGCGCTGTTGTTGATGAGGAAGAGGTTATTGTTGTCTGTGGCAAATCCAAGCCTTCGGACCAAAAGTCTTTGTATTGTTGCCAATGGATCCAGAATGGATTCGGCGGTGAAATACAAGGCACAAGAGACAATATCACGTAAATCAATCCTAGTGTGAAACTGAAGATGGTCACAATGATATTGAATGCCTTGTCTGTCATGATAAGGCAACCAAGGCTAATCATCGATGAGAATGTGTAAACAGAATTTTCATCGATGCAGAAACCTACAGCAGTAATAACAATCCTTTACCACGGTGAATTCCCAGGAAACCAAAATAAACTTGACTGAATTCGGGTCCAATGATTTCATGAATCAGAAGAAAAAGACTGAAAGCCCTACACACGATGCAATCCCGCGCTATGAGCTATCGAAATGGAAGTATCGTCGATTTGGTTTTTGTCCTACGTGCAGTAAATAGCTTGGATAATTTCAGCTAATGTTCCATCCACGGCTTTCGTGATGGTTGCACCAAGCACCAACAGATACACAAGGATGTTCACGAGGTTCATAGCGAGGTAGCTGACATTTTCAATCTTTGCTCGCGACACTTGTCGCATGGCAGTTGTAATGTGAAGATGAAGGATTGAATGATCGATTCGGAACTTTTTTTTTTCCTTTTCTGCATTGAAATCATAGATAGCAGGACGTTAATTTTTTCTTCTTTTTTGGATATGCAAAATGATGACGCGAAATTTTAATATAATACATGCGTGAGACTTTTTAAGTAGATAGCTCACCGAACAAGCTAATTACATAGTGCTTAGACCAACCTAGTTATCTTCTTCTCGTCTTCCGCTAAGCCCCTTTCTCCATTCATCACTTGCGGAGCATGCGCTCCTGCAAGTCAACGATATCTCGGCATCCATATTCTCGAATAACTAGAGGAATGCGTTTTCAATACCCTCAAAAAGCAAACCGTCTCCCTTCTAGTTTACCTGCTGACGAGCCATGGTACGCGAGCGCCTCTTGTTCTCCAAGAAACAGGCAACAGCAGCAGCATTGATTAGCGAACGACGCATGCCCGGTGCTGCCGAGGTAATGTCAGGTTTATGCGAAGTATCCTGTGTACTGATAATGTTTCCCTGTCTAGGGGACGAGGGCGGTGATGGGAGCGAAACGGTTGATCTTCGGTGCTGCTTTTCTGAAATGGCTAAAAGAACATCCTTGCTTTCTTCCCATTGATCCAGCATATGGGAGAAATCTTGATCGATATTTCCAAATCTATCCCCTATTCTATTCAAGGAGTAGCCTGTCACATTCAGATTTCCTTTTGTAAGTACATTTGGACAAATACTATCATTACAAATCGAGTTCAAGTCCTTACCACGGTCTCGATGGAGAGCTCTCATGTCATATCGACAAAGGAACAACTTAGCTTGCACGTTTTGGATGTATTTTTCAAGGGTATTGAGACGATGCAGAAGATCATGAAACTGCGGATTGACATCATGATTATCTTCGCCGGCGATGAAATCCTTGCTACTGCTGTCATCAACTATAGGATGTTCATTATTACAATGATCGCTCTGATTAGGCATCAGCTACTTGCAGTTTTCCGAATTAAGAATGTCGCGTATTTGCTGAGTACAGTCACGGTGATGGAGAATTAGATCAGACATGATGCTAATGACGTCTTCCCAGTTCCGCTCATAATCCATCCTTTCCGAGTCATGTCCGGTTGTCATTATGTCAAGGGCCAACATGCGCATTAGACATTCTCGTCGTTTCAAACGAACAGCACTTGTCAGTTGATCAAGCTGCGTGATGGTGTATTGAGTTGATTTTACGATTTTCTCTACGTCCAATTGCTGGGCAGTAAATGTCTCAACGTTGTACATGTCGCACAGCCGTGAGAAATTATGATGATGAACGTGTGGTTGTATTCTTTGGATAGCAGTGACAAATTGCTGAAATTGAAGACGGGATACGCTGCGCATTGTTCGTTGCGTTTCCAGCACCTTACGTGACAATACATGTCTCTTGCTAGAATGAGAAGCATACGACGATGATTCAGGGGGAGCCAATGTGGAACCCTGAGAAACGAGTTCAAGTTCACGGAGTTTGTCAATGACCCGGGCGATAGCTGCATCATTTGTCTGGCATAACGAGACAATTTTACGAAGGGTTTCGATTGCTGTCGCGTGAATATGTCTGATCTTGGTATGGCGCTGATAAATCGTAATTAATTAATCTCCTATATATCTCCCCCCCTTTTCATGTATCTTACATGGTTTCGATATAATAGGAAGAAAGCAGTAAAATGGATCAGTCCAACTGCAGATATGCTCACAATGCTTGGAAGAGACGTTGGTTGCTGTTCAAAATAATAATTGATAAGCTTAAATGCTAACCATAAAACGCAGCTTATGGCAGATATAGCGGTAGATGCAATCCCAATAAGAAAAGCAGTCCGGCTGGTCGCATTCAGAGACTTATTTGCATTGTTTCTGATAGTAGGTAGATCAGAGGATTTTGTTCCTGGCATGTCATTAAGCAAAGTGGAAGTGACGATAATGTATTTAAATTCTTCTTCAAAAGCTGTTTCTTGAGCATCAGGAAGTGATGTGCTGAATAGGGTCTACAGAAAAATATGAAGGTTTCACAATTAACCATTGACTGAAAACTTAAACCGTTGTAACTCCGTCGCATGCGCACGTTACAAAAGGATGCAAAAATAGCTTGAATCGCACAGGCATAGTTACACGTGCAAACGCAAAAAGAAAAAGAGAAAAAGAGAAAAAGAGAACAAAAAAAAATAGAGAAAGAAAAGATGTCGAGATAAGAAGTATATTTCTTTTTTACCTTGGACGAGAGTATCCATCGAAGAATAAGTGAAGCGAACATAGGGAATCGTGGCCATTGTGATTCTGCTTGATACTGTTTGAGGAATGACACAATGGCGCTGGCTAGTTTCTCTGTCGAATAGACATGTCGGTCGGCAGGGATGGAGAGAATGATGAGCGCGATGAAGGACAGTAGCATCAAGGCATGTGGAAAAATGAAATTAAGTAAAGCTGTCGCCAACGTCATTACGAGTTATATCAACTGGAAGAACATGAGGAGACAAAAGAAAAAAAAGAATGAGCCAAAATAACTGCATGCCCCGAATGCCCTTCTGGATTTTTAGCCTTGCGCCATGATTGAAGCGCCGATTCAGATACGAATACGATGATTGGTTGGACCCTTAGTGGAATGTTCAAATGGCAGTTTAAAAACCAAACTGCTCAAGGAGTCTTGGTATATCAATTGCATATGTACAGTACAAAGAATGAAAAATTTAGAGGTAAATACCATAGTCAAATGGTCTTGTTGAATGACATAGATTGTTACTACCAATTAGCATCTCAGGAACATACTTGCATCTGCATAAGCAAGACGCTGATTGGTTATTCCACTGTCAAGCACATTGCATTATTGTTTGCGTCCCAACATGCATTAGAGCAATTCTTTGTTTGTTCCCAACAGCTTACGCCGTGCTTCAGTTTTAAAAAATATGTTACTAATCATTATCCTTGTTTACATGGGCTGAGGTATGGCTTTTTAGACAATTTATGGCATGTCCTTTCCAAATTATTGATAAAACGTACGGATACAACTGCCAATATTTAGCAAAGAAGAACAATCTTCACTAGTCTCCTAAACCAAATAATGTAAATTTAGAACTGTCAAAATCCCCCTTTTTATCTGGCGCTAAGCTGGGCAATTAATGAATCCAACTCGTTTGCCACGACATGGTTCGTGCACTTGGCTCGGACTTGTCTATAAAGTTAGGATTAACACCTTAAACAGCCCCCGGTTTTCCGTATATCCTTACTTTAGTCCTTCCATATCTCTATTCAGAAATGCTTGCTCTCCTGCTTCTTTGAACGCCCCGATCTTAACAAATAGCATAGGTCTTACAGGCGGATCGCACTTCAATATGTATTTGGACGCTTCCTGATACTGTTTAGCCTTAATACATTCTTCCACAAACGGCTAGAACAAAATTATTAAAATACACACTAGGCATATCATTTGTAGCATCTACCTCGTATCCAATAGGAGACTTTTTACTCTTCGCCAGCTTTTCGAGGTGTTCCCAATCTCTGACTTCTACCAGTGCACGGACCTTGATCCACCAAAATCTTAAGATAAATTAAGTACACAGACAACTAAGGTATGAGATATTACCTCTTGTCAGGCACTTTAAAATCAGTTTTGATCTTGCTTGCCTTTTGATGTTGCCCTGAAGCAGTGCATTTATAGATAGTCTCACTGACCGAAAGCCCTGTGAAGGGGAGATGGGTATCTTTCTCGAGCTGAGTCTGAAGTTGTAATAACTTGACCGCTTCGTCCACAGCCTGACATTGGCAACAATCTTCAATCAGTGGCTGCTATAACATCTTCTGCTTACCTTTGCTTCAAATGTGTGTGTGCGGTCATCTTGGTATGTCTTCCCTGCTATTTTTAGTTTGCTTATACGCTCCGTGATGTCCTAAGCAGCAAGGGGTTTTAGTATCCTAACTAAGATTCATAAGCAATTACTTCTTGATCGAATGCCTCCGAAAGCATAATATTTGCGCTGTCTATCCTTCGGTCGTCTTGGTAATAAAAGTCTTTCAACAATTCCTTGTCTTGTTCCTTGCAATAAACTTCTAATAGATTACACGCAAGCGGCTTATTGTTTATAGTTCGGAAAAATTCGCCCAGGGGAAGCTTTCGCTTTAAATGAAAAATAACCAGATACACTTAACAGATAATATTAGAATAACA
This sequence comes from Apophysomyces elegans B7760, assembly GCA_000696995.1. NCBI lineage: Eukaryota > Fungi > Mucoromycota > Mucoromycetes > Mucorales > Mucoraceae > Apophysomyces > Apophysomyces elegans. The sequence continues at coordinate 26,549 of JNDQ01000901.1, forward strand.
AAGAGTAACACAGACTTTGACATACCCATATCCGTGTCACCACTTTCTATGGCCTTTATTAAGGCCATTTCATCCTCCTGCATAGACAGGAGCAACTGCACTTGATCAGCCGCACGAGATTCATAATCCAGTAGCTGTTATGATTGAAATTAGTATAGTTTAACCTACAACCTATGGGTACTTACTTTGGTTGCCAGTCTTGTCTGTCCTGAATTATATGCCGTCTTTGCAATTTCGGCATACGAAAGCCCAGGTTTCTTAGCAAGCTTATCTACAATTGTGCGACACAAAACGTCTTCTTCCTCAGTAGATGCCTTGATCTATACAAAACCTATTACATAACGCGCTAGACTCGATTGCTTCATACCTTTGCACAAGCCCAATGGATCAAAATTTTATCGGTTCTGATCTTAAGATATTCGGCAATACGCAAGGCGAGAAGATGATGGCGTCGCTGCATTAGACGATCTATCAGTGCTTCTGGCGTTAATCGTTGGAATCTGTCCAAGACAATGTAAGAAAAGCGGCACAACACAAAACATGATAACCCTTACTGTGCATAAGTGATTGGGATTCCAATGTCATAATATCTGACAGCGTTTAAAACTCGAAGAGTTTGTGCCATATTCACAAAACGATCGGCATTGTAATGATCGAGAAAACATTTCCCAAATGATGCTGCCTTCAGCGCATGGTTAAACAAAACTTCACAGCATACTGTGGTTGCTTACTTTCAGTAGCGAGCGTTGATAGTGATGCTGAAACTCAAAACTAGCTGCTTCGATACAGCAGTCCACAGCATCCACTAATTCTGCTCTTATGCTTCGAATATTTTCATCCGCTTTTGGACTTTTTCTCTACAGACAGATTTCGATTAAGTATAGACTACAGGCTGAGGTTCATTACCTCATAATGGTCTAGTGCATCATATAACATGGCAGCTGGGGAAGTTGAACCAATTTTAAATATTTCCTCAGTAGCAGCTGCAGGATAGTTAGATAAAAAACAATGCTATCACACGTAGTTTGTCTTACCAGGCACTTTCTGCAAAAGCTCGCATTTATCATTGCTTATGATTCTCACACCATCCACCTCAGACGCGAGAAAAATCGGTTCATCGTAAGAAAATTTGATCCAATCACCAAACGGGCCGACCATCAAGACAATTTTATCCCAATATAGGACAACAGAATCTGTTCCACACCTGGGATGCAAAAATAAGTATTATAGCATTTTTATTGAGCGTACAAAATGCACTTACCAGACCAGTTGCTGTGGCGGAATTCGAGATTTAGTGGCATATTCTGATAAATTTTTATGGAAATCAGTGGAGACAACCCATAATTTCCCATCTGCAGTAAATAATGCCAGAAATTTTCCATTTGGAGCAACCACCATTTTTGTAAAAGGTCCTTGCTGTAATAGCTAGCATAGGACAGTACAAATTTCACTTAGCTATCACGAGCTTTCTCCTCTCGATTCATACCTGATCCTGCGCTTCTTTACTATCCACAACAAGAATTGTCGATCCAGTAGCAATTAATACTTCAACATGACGACTGAGCGTAAATTGAGGAGAAACAACGGTCCAGCTGTGGGGTGGCTCGATCAATCCTTGCATAACTGATCAGGCTGCTAAGCGCGGAGATATCTAATATTACCTGTGTCTGCCATCTGTTTGGGTCGCGGCTCGTCAAAGTTAGTAACCGAAACAAGCTGGTAATTTCCCAACATGGCGACCAGACCACCTCCCCAGATCTGACAATCGATAACACCGTACTCTTTCGCGTCCTTACAACTCCGATTGAATACAATGTGTTGTTTATCCTCTCGCCTTTTTACCTTTCCTAATGAAAACTGCGTACTGGTGTCATGAGGCGGGTATATCTTTACTATTCCATCTTCGGTCACAACAACTAGCTGTTCTCGATCCGTCCATCCCAAATTGACGATTCGGCCTTTGTCCCACTGCAATTTCAGGCAAGCATCAGTCGGAGGATGAAAAAAAGAGTAAGAGCCTACCTGAATTTGTTCGATAAGTTTTCCTGCAGATGTATACATGTAGATCGTCGGCTTAATAGGCTGTTGTTTTTGAAGTAGAAGTACTTTTCTATCGTCGCGGATCATTGCTTATAAACATAGGCTAGAGATTAGCCCACGTATCATACAAGGCAACACGTGATGCAGTTCTGCCAAGCAAAAGGGATCCCCTTACCGAGCGGACCGCCATATTGGGCACTCGCAATCATGTACTTTGAAAGGTCTGTTTGATTCCATGGAAGTGAATATATCTCTTGCTTTCTGTTAGAGAAAGTGGAAAAGATATCCGAAGTTGGTAAAGTCACGAAGAAGAAAACGAGACGGTCATGTAATAAACTTCACCTGTAAAAGCGATCCTAAAAGACGTGAGCGTAGTATGTTATAAGCAATGCAAAGCATACTCGGTCTATTTCCTCTGCTTTCTTACATGAAGTTGAATCCAGTCAGAAATCGGATTGGGCGCCATGCTTATACACCTGCGACGTTACTTTTCTCCCTCTCTGTTCTGAGCTAAAGAGGGTTGGATTTAGAACTCCGTTTGTCACTGGTGACGTGTTTTATGATTCTTTAGGCCTTTGCTATACGAGCGAAACCTTTTGTGCAAAGATTGAATCTTAAGAATAACAATGTGTCTAAATCATCAAAATTGGATAATACATGATGTTATGCTTAAATTCGATAGGTCCACTTAGAAGAAACAAGCAGTATGTGCGGGTTATTAACCAGAGTGTATAATTTGCAGTCACCTGAGAATTCAAAGACCTCTTTGTATTTTGTAACCGATGTGCGTAAAATCGGCTTTTCCTTCGCGAGATCTTTGACCGATCGCCTCTCGATCCAACCATAGTGATACTTGGGAAAAAAAGCTTACCATGACAACATCACTGGACAGAACATGCCCAGAGGAAGCCGTAAAACTCGTGCATAAAGCGTCTCAGACTCTTGACAACAGAGGAGCTCTAGATCGCCTTTTCCCTAGTATTGGGGAAGTCTTCAATTGTAAGTCATTCACGCGCCCAAATATCAGTAGTTTTTATCTGAACATATTTCTCCCAACAGCTTCAAGCTCCGGAGAATATGAACAAGGCGCTGCTAGTGCTGTACAGCCAATGATTTCAAAAGATGTTTTTACGATGCCGCCATTAGCTCTCGAGCAAATCCAGAAATGTGAGCATAAACAGATTTAATATCGAGTCATAACTAAACTATACTTAGTGAGCGTTTCTTCTCCTGCTGGAGTGTTTCTGGATATCAATCGTGCTTATTTTATTATTGACAACCGTCTGTATCTCTGGGATTACATGGGAAGGTAACAACAAGCGTGATTCATTTAGCACAGACAGGGACGAAAGAAATTCACCTACGATATTTTTTTTCTTCTAATAGAAGAAACATAAATACGTACGAAAGCGATAGCGAAATTGTTGGAGCCGCCGTGTTAAAGCCCAAACCTGATATCTTTAACGAGCATATCACGCACGTACTAATTGTCGCCACAGTCCGAGAGATTTCCGTTATTGCGTTGTCGTTCAAAGTGAATCCAGGAGGCGGAGATTGCCTCACTTTCTATAAAACGGAGATAATGACAACATCGGGTGGCGTTCGCATGAAGTCGATTATCGGTAACAAAGACGGACGCGTGTTCATGCTTGGCGACGATGGAAATATCTGGGAATTAGAGTACAAGGTAGATGTACTATTCACCGTAAGCCATTCAATCTGACAAAAGACATCATAGCGAGAAGAAGGATGGTTTACCAACAGATGTTACAAAACTATACTGCCTAATTATACCAACTTCTCGTTTTTGCTGAAGTCACTGCATGGTACTGATGCTTGTTGCCATACCATTTTTTAACGTAATTTATCTTGGTAGATCCTTGCATTTCTATTGCCCTGAGCGACGATGGTCACGTACTCTATAAGCTTTTTGCAAGCTCTTCTATTCACGTGAGTTTCCGTACAAACGATGGCTTTTTAATCATGCTACGCATTAGGTTACATATTTGGGAGACAATGGAAAGTCATTTACCAATGTTGCAAGATACAATAATATTGGCAACGATGCACGCATAATGTGTCCAAATTCACCGCTTCTTAGCAGTGAAAACTTTAAGATTGCTTCGATCCATCCGACATTACCTGCAGAATCCAACAGTTATCAGCTTGTAGCCATCACCTCAACCGGAATCCGACTTTATCTTACTCATTTTACGCCGGGTTCAGCGCGATCGCCAAACGCAACGCCTAATACGTTAGAGTTAATCCATGTACGTAGCACTCCTCCAGCACCTCAAACGACTTCACAACCGCTAGGCCAAGGTGCTTTAATCAGTAGTATGAATGCACAACTTGCCGTCCCAAAAATCTCGAAAACCATATACCACAACGATGTATTGCTGCTTGTCTACGGGGAAGGCGATAACGAGACTATTGTTACGGCGAGTCCAGATATCGGTCGCATGGCTCATTTGGTAGGTTGCTAAATTGGACAGCATATCATAACTTAAGGATCGCTTAGGGTCAAAGATCAGGACTCACCGAATTCAGCAATCAATTGAAGGTTCAAGGCAGGATTATCGCAATAGAAGAAATTTCGGGAATACCTTTCAAGCTGAACGAACTTACTTCCCAACTCTCCATACCTGCGAGACATTTCCTGGTTTTTACGACGTTCGGAATGACTATCCTTGCTAAACAACGACCAATTGATATGCTCCAGAGTCTCTTAGGTGTTAGCGGTGCTGACACACGGGCGCGCATTGGAGAGTACCAAGAGTTTTTCAAACATTTTGGACATGTGAATTCGTTAGCAGCATGTTTCGGTATCATCTGTAATAGCAGCGGTTTGATGCCGAGCGGTGTAGATCGTAAGCACGCCTGATCATTCATTTCCTTTTTCGCTCACTAGTCTACATCTTTTGTTCATGTTTAGTTACTGCGGTTGCACCTGTCACATTGACGGTTGCCAACGGGGCCACTAGCCTGCTGGAGAACCTGGGCAACATTTTATCTCCATTGAATGAAGCTTCAGGACCTAACTATACCAGCAGACATGATGGACTCGCATTATATATGTCTCAACTAATTGAACCTATTTGGACTCGAAAAATTATCCAGGAAAGGTATGATAACGTACACATTTATACGACAACCCACTTAATCTTGAAAAAGTCCGAAAAAGGGACAAGCGGTTGAATATGTTCCGGCTATATCACGTGCTAATTTAACAACGACACAGCAAGTTTTACGGAAATTACAAGCTTTCATGGACGTGTAAGTAGAGCATAGCAATACATTTTCTACTAACCGTTATGGCGTCAAAGGAACCCTGTCATTTGTCCTCCCATAGACCCTCAGACACCGGAGGAAACATCCCTGCGTGAGCTGTACGGATTAGTGGTTATTTTGATAGAGGCTATTGCATTTATTTCATATATGTACGATTGTGGCATTTCGCGGATCGTTCAGAGGTAAACAGTATGTATTCAGAAATAGGTCTAGCTGACCGCATGTTTCTCTTTGTCAGTCTAAAACCAGAAACGCTCAGCAAGATCAAGTCGTTAACGTTGAAAGATTTACTGACAACTGCGGAGGGACGGGCTTTGACAAGCGATCTATCTTCAGCATTGATCGATGAGCATGTCACCAAATACAGTAATATTGATATCGTCATTGATATTCTTGAGCGGCAATGTGGATCCTTCTGTAACGCCAGTGATGTGGTTATGTACAGAGCAGCAAAGGAAATTTACTTGGCGCGATCAGCAGCGGCCTCTCAAGCACGAACCTCATTGAACGAGTCATTGAAGATGCTAAAGCGAATTGCGTCTCATATTCCATTCGAAAAATTGCAAGAAATTGGAAACGAATATGCTTCTCAAGGTTACCGTGGACATGGCATCGAGTTGGCCTTAGCATGCGCCAAGGCTCGCGATCCCAGAAATGTCACGACTGGCTATGTTCAGGAAGGCTGTCCACCAAATGATCCTCGTCTACAACAATTCGCAGCGAAAAAGCCTTTTTACGATTTTGTCTTTGACCAGTTGAAAGAACTTGCATCGCCAGCATCCCCAAATACAAAGTGTAAGTAATCCAGGACAAATAGCATTGGAAGTTTTCTGATTTCTTTTATGTTGTTGAAGACACGGCTGTTCGTGAGACATACAAAGAAGAAGTCTATAGATTGGCATTTGGCTACGATGATATTGCGTTCCATTACTACATGTATGAGAAATTCATAGAAAACAAAATTGGTAGCGAACTGCTTAAGGTAATAAGCTCATGCACATGCATCGGATGTGATGGTTTATATTTTTTTTTTTTTGCTGGTTAGGTGGATCTGCCGTATATCGAAGGATTCTTGAGTCGAGAGCCGTACGACTTTGAACGGTACATGCTACTCGCGGATTATTACAGACGCAACGAAAGATATGAAGAAGCGGCCTACTGTTTAGAATCATTAGCAAGGGCGAAGTGAGTTTCTGAAAAGAGTTGACGAATGATATTTCTCTTTATTAACCGAAGATTTTGTAGTATTGATATGGACAAAGAAAAACGAGTCGAGCTTTTGACACGTGCAGCTGTGTGTGCTAAGAGCGTTACTTCCCCAACCCGACAATATGCGATGCTTGATCTTTTAAAGAGAATCGACGTTTTACTACAGAAATGATCTTGGATAAAAAAAAATTCACAAATGTATAGGAAAATACAACCTGTCTTTATTTTTTTTGTTGATCTGCTATATGCATTCAATTTTGCTGCTATTTTCAAAGGTCTCTTTTCTTTTTGGGAATTTCATTCCGGGGATGATATGCTTGAGGAAACGTTTCCCGCGGTGCATATAGTTAGATAATGCTTTATTTTCTTTTCAACTTAGTAATCGTTTGCTACTGCAAATGTTTAGTCCGCTTATGCATTCATGCATAAACTGATTGATTGAACGATAAGCACGAGATAGTATAACCTGCCATAAATAAAGAGTGTGTATAACGTCTTCATATCTTTGCTGCAGATCATTTAGTTTTTTGCCGGGCATCTGTGGGAAAATAGTTAAAACTTTTTTTCTAGCTCTTGGCAAATGAATAGCGATTACTTCATCTGTTTGATTAATAAATTAGCATAAGCAACAGTATCCATTCCAACATGGGTTCATTCGGGGTTTACCATGGCAACGGCTGATAAAGGAACCCCTACGTCCTTTGCCACTTTCTCAAACTAGCAAAACCCTTTTTTTCTTTGTTCAAGTTTTTAGATAATGCAAGGAAAAAAGAAAGGGAAAAGAAAAAACCTGCTTTTTTGAATAAAGCAAAGGGAAATCAGGTTTATTCTCGGCTTTTTCTCCGCATACATTTTTTTTTTTTTTTTTTTTTTTTTTTTTTTTTTTTGCGCGGAAACCTTTTCTATTTCCAGTCTATCACCATAAAGCAATTATTTTCTATCATTTGTTAATGCCTAATAGGAAGAAAAAACAGAACAAAGTAAAGCCTAAGTGTGCTTCGTTCCAGAAATGACATGCAATTGGGGTATGATCACCGAGCAAAATGGAAAAAAAAAGAATGGGGCAATTCAGATAAAGTTTTTTTTCTTTTTTTTTTTTTTTACTTGATGTGTTTTTGCACGACGTAGTACCATTGAAAGAAAATAAAAAAGGCAATGAAGGTTAAAGCAAATGTGAAGGTATGTTTTCTTTTCTCCGAAAGCTGTGTCCCTTATTATTGTCAAATGGTCTTGCTTGTTTCTCTTGTGGAAAAATGCAGGTGGTCTCTTTTACACTAACCAGTGGCATTGTGTGTATGTATGCATAAGTAAAAAGTAACGGTTCCCTCGTTTGTTCTTGTCTTATCTTTTCCTTTGCTCCGTTAGTTTATCCGGAAGTGATAAGCACTCAATAATGAAAATGTTTTGAGAATATATTTTTATCAATTAAAACAAACAGTTAATTCAATAGCGGTTTTATATAGAAAGTAGCAAGAGACACAGAAAAATCAGAACAGAGAAAATGGGCGGGGGTTGGGGTGGGACATGGAGGAGGTATCGTTACAAATGTACAAAGCTGTTCTTTTAAGGAACGACGATTTCGCTGGCTAGTGCTGGAGGGTTGGTCATGGCAGGTGGTGGTGTGATGTCTTGAAGGATCTTGGACACGACCTGTTCAGGTGCTGGAAGCAGCGTTTCATTGATTTCATGGCGGCTCTGGAGGGTCGCCTCCTTCACGGCCTGGGCAGCAAAGTCAGCAAAGCGTTGATCGTGGCGCTTGAGCATCGGTCGATCTTTCTGTTTGACGATCTCCCGGATAAAGTACCAGTCATGTTCGTAGTTTTCGCTGTGGATGTGCACCTGGCAATAGCCGTCGGCCTGGACGGTTTCGGCCAGGGCAAAGACATCGTCACGGAAGACCTCCTTCTCGCCGACAAAGATCATCGCCTGTTTTGGCGCAAACCGATCAAACCCGCGCTGGAGCCGCTCGGTCAGATGCACAATGGGAAGCGAGTCGACATCGACGCGCTTGCAGTCCAGAAATTCCTTGTAGACCAACTTGCGCAGGCCGAAGCTGACCAGGTCCGTCTTCTCGAATTCCTGCCAGGACTTGGAGGAACAGCCGGGCGTGACCAAGGGCGAGACCAGAAGCATGCCTGCTGGCAGATCGACTCGCGTGTTTTCCCTTGGGCTGTCCGCATCGAAGAGCAAGCCGGGTGCATACGTGCGAATCAGGGTTTCCAGCACCATCGCACCACCCGCAGAGTCTCCCGAAAGCACGATTTTGGACGCAGGGATGCAGAGGGTTTCTGTCACGTACTTGTATGCCTCGACACATTCCAACACAGGTGCAGGGTACGTATGCTTGGGAGCCAGCCCTGGATGAAAGGGAAAGAAAAATACGAGTCAGGTTTTTTTTCTTTGTATGTGCTATCATGTATATACCATATTCAATCGAAAGAATCACTGCATTCATATTGTGCCTTGTCTTGATTTCTTCTATCCATTTGATAAATGTTTCCATGTACATCACCTAGCAAACGAAAAGATGCGTTTCTCAAGTAAGCTTTTTTTTTCTTTTCTGGTTATTGCTATTTTGTTTTATTTTTCTTACCGCATTGCCGACACGGAATCCACCACCTGTATGCAATGAATAACACACAAATTGAGATTATAGATTAGTTGCATTTTTTCTTCATGTCTTAGGGATATATATTTTTTTTCTGTTGTCCTACCGTGAACTTTAAAGATAACAATGTCTGCATTCTTCAGGTGGATGAGTGCTGTTTCTTCGTCGTATTTTCGTAAATTGGGTGCAATAATGACACCTTTCCAGCTTTCTCTTTTGATTTTCTTGACCCATCGCTTTTGCTTTTTTGTAGGTTTTGTCATTTCGGCAATGGTGGCCCGAGCAGCTGCTGGTGGCATCAACAATGTGGTCCGCAAGGTTTGCCTGACTAATTGTGGAGGTGATGTTTTTCTGAGAAATTGACGAATATTATCCATGGAAAGAAACAAAGTAGAAAGAAAGAGAAAAGCCACTAGTATGTATGTCGTCTAGTTTTACTTATACACATGGCATTTATAATGCCTGCAAGATTTAAGTTTTGTGCGGGACAGAACTTATCTCATTGACCCTTTCTCATTATAGCAAAGCGACTGTTCCACAAAAGAATTTTGCTTTTCCCGCACCTCCTTTCCCCGTAAAAGGCGGATTCGCTGCTTTGTCAACCCATTACCACCGTTTTTGGCTGGTTGCTAACAAAGGTGTAACCCTAGATAAAACATCACTCTTTTTATGGTATAATCCTAAATGGTTTGCCCATGTTTATTTCCGCATCTCCAACTGCTTGTGAGAGCGTGTGAAACACATCGGATAGAGAGAAGAAGAAGAACTAAGGTACAAGATTTTTTTCGTTGTTTGAGTTAAACTCTTTTTATTTCTTGATGACAAAGGCCTGTATAAAGTTTATCTTCTCATCGTCCTTCAGTGATTTCGGTGGTTGTACTCTTCTTCTGAAATTCCAAAGTGTTGAAAAGTATAAAGTCCTTGGGAAATCCCCGTGGGGTATGCATGTTATCATCTCTACTTTGTACGACAGAATCAGAAAAAAAATTCAGGTCGCCTGAGTAACAGTAAAGAAAAATAATAGTCGATCTTTCCCAAAAACAAAACGTGCAAAGTGAAATAGGAAGATTCATTTTTTTTTCTTTGATGGATGAAAAGGATCCAGCCCAAATACAGGAGAAAATAAACCGGAACAGCAATACGTCAGGTCGTTTTCTAGTCTTTACCTGTTGATAAAAGGATATCAATGCTTGGCTGGGGTGGAGTGTGTGTATTAAGACGAATAACAAACAAAAAAAAACGGTTTGTTTTCTAGCTCTTTAGTGACCCTTTTCGCCAGGCTTTTTGAAGTTTGCCAATCTCTGTTTGTGTATCTGGACTCGGCGGATGATTGGTATCAACCCTTTGCCATTCGGGACCGGCAAAACTACTGGCTCGGCCATGGATACTTTCCTCTAATTTCATTAGTTCCGCCATGAATCCGATATTGGGAGATGCATTTGGCCGCGCTTTAATCACATGACGATAGGCGCGCTTTAGCGTCCAGTGCTCAGACAAGACGAGGTAAGCCAAGATCACAGCCACCGAACGAGACTTCCCTGCCTTGCAGTGAACGTAAATCGGTTCATGGTGTTTCTTTGATTCATCTGTCCAGAAATAAAAGAATGCCACAAACACAAAGGCAAATTGCCATGAGCTTTCTGTTTTCCTCAAACAAAGGGGAAAATGAGGGGTAGAGATAGCCTACCAATGACTTTGACCGCCTTTTGAAGGGTTGTATCCACATCTTTCATTTCTATGGTATCTCGTGCGGCCACTTTGGTATAAATAAAGGTCTGTTTAAGACCAGGAACATCATCATCACACTCTTCTGCCATGTTCAGTATCCGCCGAATAGACTTGGCTTTCAATTTCTTTGCTTGCATCGGTGTAGACACCTCAGGACCCAAATAGAGAAACCCAGGGACGATTTCCGAAATAACAAAAGCATATTCATCTGCTGTACTTGGTGTCGCTTCATAGGATAAAGCCGTGTAATACTGATCACTAGAGATACTCTCGTCATCCGTACTTTTGGCTGACTTGGGCGTAGCCACCTCGTCCACGGGGGACCGTGGCTTGCCTTTGTAGCCTCCTCCCCCTCCTCCTGATTCCCCGATAGTCGTCAGCCCATCTCTCCGTGCGATTGAAGTTCCATTGTTATATGTACTAATATTCATATTACCCCTCTCCTTGGATTTGCTTATGCCACGTTCACCTATCAACGGCTTCTTCCGACGTAGCCCAGACGTATCCAGAGTAAAGACACTTGCACGACGTGGCGTATGACTGCTAACCGTGGTCAATGGGTGCGACGCTATCGTGGCACTGCGCGAAAGTGTTGGCACGGGCGCAGGTAGTTGCTGACTAACGGATCGCCGAGGTAAGACCGTATCTAAGCCAGGATCGAGGCATCCGTCTTTAACATGACTGCCGGTTTTGCAATCCCCCTCTTCTTCTTTATTATTGTCTGCGCGGACTATACTGCTAACGTGTGGGACTGTTGGCCCACGGGTGTAATTACCAAGCCAATCCCACATTCGGAATCCTTCAAACCCTCCACGCAGCCAATAGACGCGAGGCGTTGAATTGCCTAGATTATTGCCCAGGCATTTATCCAAGACACCGATGAGCGTCCAAGCGTGTGATGTCTTGTCATCGTCCTCTTCCATCTGTTCGTCGCACACCACAAACCGTGCCTGGCTAGGTAGATGTTTCATATCCAAAACAGCCTCATCCACACGCTCCACACCCAGCTGTTTGATCCACTTTAGATAGAAAGCTTTGCCTTCTTCTGACGTAATAAAATTTTGTAAACTGAAATTGGAGAGCGCACCACGGCGATACCGTTTGATCAGTAGGGTGGGTAAATTCACATTGACAGACGGATGAATCCATGCCTTGTCGTATTCTGGCAAACTACGCATGTCGATCACCAAGGGCGGAATTTCCGTGGTATCTAACATTGTCGCCAGTTCTTGTGGTTGAATCGGAGCTGCCGATTTAATGGCATTGGCAAGGGAACCATTGGAAGATCCATGAGGGCTGTGTGACACATTCATCATTATGCCGGATGTGCGTTTTCCAACACGGCCGCTGGCCATTGCTCGGTGGCCACCGGTCCCATTGTTATTCGTAATCGTGACAGTGGACAATTTGCGTGGAGAAGATGGAGAAGAAGGATGAAAAGGACTATTACGACGACAGGAAGCAGGAGAAGGTGCATTAGCTGTGAATGTGGTTGTAATCTTAGCCGGTAAGGATAAGGACGTCGAAGAACAAGACGAACCATCTTCATCGGGGCGAAGCGTATGAGCATGAATATGAGGTGAAGTGGGCGAGCTCATTGTATCTGAACTTGATGTGGTTTTCTTACTGTAGTTGAGCACGTTGGGTACACTGCTGTTTCGGTGACGATAGGGACTAAGCATCGGGGATGTGTCCGGATCAGTGGACATACAGCGTTGTCGAAGATTGGTTGCAGCTGAAACCAAACCGGCCAAGTTGATCCCTGAGGAATCTCGCTTGCGTGGCCCTTTCCCTGCTTCCTGTGCCTGTCGATAGAGTCCACTGTGACTGGAAGCGCATTTACGAAGCGATGGCGATCGAGCGGTGGTAGGTGGAGCAGAGCGTAGCATCCGGGAGGACCGCGGCGATCGTGGGATGGAGATGGTCAACTGCGTAGGCTCATCAATGGTAGTCTGCGTTTGAAAGGCTGCTGAGAGGATATCGATAACATTGGGGGATGAAGGTTGTGTCGAGGTAGTTATACAGAGATCATCCGCCTGTGTTAGGTCTAAGGGGGTTGGCATGGCTTATCTTTGCGTTTTTCTGTTTTCTTTCGGAAGAGAACCTTTAGAAAAAAAGGCACTTTTGGCTTTTCCCGAATTATATGTATCTTTTCTTTATGTGGTTATGTGCGCTTTTGAAAAGACGGATGGGAAAAGCAATCCAATCATATTCGTACATTTTCGTAGTCAGACCAACCACATTCAATCCACAGATGCGCGCAGAGCGCACCATCATGCTACCTTGATTCCCAATGACCACAGAGACGAATATAAAACAGCGCATTCTCATGCAGGGACCTCCTTGTTCGACGCATTCGTGCAGAATATGACTCTAAATAAAGAACAAATCGATGTTCTCTTTCTAAGATGTTGTCACTTCAAATTAGAAAAGGTTGTCGCTTATGTTAAATATATCTTAAGTTCCCATTAGCATCATAAAAATCTTGTTTGGGTAAATGACCTGCAAACAAAAGCCAACATCCTATTAATACCATTTTGTTTACTTCTTCCTATAACAGTGTTCGACTGCCATGTTCCCTACACTTATCTTTAGGAATTGATCTGCCTCCTTTTTCGCTAATAAACAGAAGTTAATGGCCGCAGAAAGTTGTAAGCAGACAAAATAGATGTTGCATAGAGCTCATGCTGAATGGGGTTTTGTTTGTATCACTATGTTTGCTTCCTCGCTAAATTTGGCCTGGAGCTTTTAAAAAGCAACCAAAAGAGAAAGGTAAATTGTGCAAGACATCTCAGCCCTCTTTTTTGGTAAGGCGATATACACCAGTTTGTTTCACATCACGTGTTGCAGAAAAGGGACGTACCTGTCAAAGTCAGAGGAGCGGAAACAAACCAAAATTAGATAAAGGGGGTGGAGAAAAAGCAATAAACAAATAGGTACTAAAGGCAAAGAAAAAGGTGATACATTAGGTAATGGAAAAAAGGTAACCTTCTTCCACAAAGGTGCGAATGAACGACATAGCCTTTTATGAAGTCCGGGAAGAGCTCAAAGGAACTTCATCAAACGCGAGACTCCAGTGGGCATCACAAAGGAACACTATGATACTGTGAAGGTCTTCTGTGTATTGCACCATTAAAAAAAAGCAGCGTGTAACCTTAAATACTCAATGTTATACTTGTCCAGCATAACCCATCTAAATCACAGTCGTTGGGGTTTCCGTAGCTCCTCTCTTGAACTTGTTTATCCCCATATGTCTCCTCTCACCAAAACACAGAAAGCTGGTATACATCAAAAGCGTGGCAATTCGGGATAAAAGTGTATTCCAACAAAAACTGAAGCAACATCTCAACAGAAACTTGAAGATGATAAAAAAAGAGATAACCTCGATCAGTTTTTATATAGCGTTTCCCCACCTGACTCTACTCCTATTCAATTCGTCAATACTAAAAGCAATGTTGAAGATATATGAATGCATGTAATAGTATACATAACGAAACACAAGGCATGTCAAATACCTGAAAAATTTACATTGCATAGGTACCGCTCTCATCGCAAGATTGGATTAGCTGATTGAACACCGTCACCCATTAACGAAAACGAAGATTAATACCTACATGGACGAAAATCAAATATTTTCAAGGATGTCGGCAAAATAAAGGTTATAACGGTTTAACACAATATGCTTTATATCAAAGGAATTTGAAAAAACGAAATGAATTTTCTTACAATAGCAGATCGCAGAAGCTAAATTTTGTGTAGTGACGAAAATGCTGCGGTCAAGCAACCTTGAACACTATACACATGTATAACCGCAAAATCAGCTCTCTGTTCCTTTGCTCCCATTTTCCTCTTTGGCTAACTGTCCTAAATGTTTGATTCTGCCTTCTTCCTTGCTTTCTTGTAAGAATCTTATCATTACGTTTCATAATTGATCTGTTTAGAGGCAAATGGCGCGGCAGTTTCTCTCGGGGATTTTAGTTGTAATGCGATCTGGTAGCTAAGCGGTGGTATAGCACAGAATCAGGAGCAATGATGTTGGCGTACAGTTGTTGTGAGCGAACTTTCTCAATCATATGTTGTTCAACTTGTAGTTGTGATATGAGTGTGTACTAGCATAGGATCCTGCCTAAAATCCTAGTCAGACGCATTATATCTATCCATTGATGCTCCAAGATTTCTTGAACTTGGATTGACTTGAGCAAACAGATCTGAGAGATATCGTATATCTGAAATAGCTTATATAGATCATAATACCTGAGAGATTTCTCGAAATTTGCTAAAACTAAAGGAAAAAACATCGCAGCATACATCATTCCATAGAAATTCCTCTAGCCTGACAAAAAAGTCTCCGCTTGTCGTTAAGTCAATAGCGAAAACCACTCCTGCATAATCTACAATAGATTTGCCTGATTGCTATAACGGAAATCAGCGAATGTTTAAAAATCCTCTGCGACGACTCTTTAGCATCACTTGTCACTGCCAACGAGCTCTTTACTATCTAGTTTTGACCTCTTTCTTTCTGTTTGAATATTTCCAATATCAACCTTCTACTCTCACAGCTCGCCTCTTGTTTTTTTGTGTTACCACGCCATGGTATTTATTTTCATCTCCATAATTAAATTATGTGAAGCAGGCAAGGCGACATCCTCACACTGTGCTCAACCAAGAAGTAAAACTAAGGAATATTCTTACATATATTCCTTTATCGCCTATGAATAAACGTAGCAAGTTCCACTGTATGACTACATAATAAAGCGTTCAAACCAATTTAACACGATATTGGATATATGGGATAAAAGATACTATGACATTATTGTGAAAGCGTGTGTTCTTTGCATATCCTCCAGCCCATGGATACAGGACCAGGCATACATTATTCCTGAACTAATGCAAATATCATTTTTCGGCTAACTTAATCTACGTACTCCTACATATTTGGATATTATATACTCTATACATGAATATTACTGAAAATTCTTCAAAACGATAATATACGTAAACTGATTTCAGTTGTTTTCTTTTGCCAGTAACTGCATATCTACTTCAGATTATTAGCGTTTAAACCAGACCATTCACTGTAAATAGCATGTAAACTTGATACAGAGAAGATTGCATCATATGGCATAAGAAAGAAAGAGGTTATGAGAAAGTATTACTATTGAAAGTGTCAGTCATATGTTGATTTTCTCTCTTGGTCAAGGTCTCCAAAGGCCTCGTCGAACAATCATCTGAATTTATCTAACAGGCGGGTATTCATTTCCGAAAACACCCTTAATGTTTCCAGCGTCAATCGTAAGTGCGATCTTTTGAAGACCTAGATAATCAATCTTCATGTTTTGAGATTGAATATGAATGGCAATCTCAGCATGATATGATATTACAATACTGATGTAATGCTTATGAGGTTCGCAGTACTTCTTTAAATCACATACATCTTGATCATTATTAATTTTTCTGTGCTGAAGAGTTGAAAGGGGCTTTCTCCGCATCGCTGGAGTCGAGACAGACGCGAAGGTTTGATTGAATGAAAATGGGACACTTTGTCTGGCCAAGCTGAACAACAAGTACCATATCGGGACCAGGCAACTGTTCCTTAAAAAAGTAAAATGGCGCTAACTTTTTGCCATCCTGTTCTGAGCCCTTGTGAAAGTGGGAATGAAAGAATTCTTCCATTGAGATTGTAGAGTAATGGATCGCCTGAATGTCGTCTGTCCATCCAACAATCTATGCCTTTTCTTTGAGCGTTTCATGAGGAGGTTCTCTGTTATAGAAAAGAGCCTCCGGCAAAAGCTTGTCATGGAACACTGCTTTCAAACTCATTGGTAGCAAGTGTTGCCAATGCGATTCAAGATATGTGTCAGTCCTGTATGCCATTGTCATAGATTGGTTAAATGCTCGATATTCAGCATCGATTGTTTAAGGTAGTTGTCGGCTGCCTTGAAAAACAAATGGTTCGTCCACTGTTGTGTATCCTTCACTATTACAGCTCTGGATACGGCCAAAGGCCATTTCTAGTAAGTTTGGTTTTCCCCTTTAAATACTGCAGGACCACTTTGAGTTTTGAATACAAGAACAGTAGTCTCCAACATCTTTTCGACGGAACGGTGCGTTTCTAACAATGGATGCTTCTAGATTCGCTTCAGTACACGGCTTAATTCTCCACAGAGTGTGCCTTACTGGATTTTTATCTGCATCAGTCAATAACTCCAAACGCTTCAGGATAGAATATTTCCAGCGTGACGAGTCCTTCATGCCAATGATATCCTCAATTGCAGAGACAATAGGACGAAATAGAGCGCGAAGTTTATCGAAAAGAACCTTGATCGCTTCTTTAGGAAGAAGAACTGTCAATTGCTTCTTTGCTTCGTCGCTCAGTTTCTGACCAAGAAGATCCGCGTAGGAGGCAACCGACTCGTCGTCTGTCCAACTGGGAAAATCAACAACCCGCATCCATGATTCTGTCTCCCTTATATTTTCCAAAGAAGCCTTTTGCATCTCCATAGATCACAGTACACTTCCAAATCGAGATTGCTTAGGCCTGTTCCACATGTTACGTATTGTTTGTGTTTTGTCCGACACCGAAATATTATGGCTATTGTGGCTCAAATCCGGCGACATAACGTGGTACATGTGTAACACCTATGGCTTGGTAGCCGCAGTAATTCGTTCCCCTCCAACCCAGCCAAGCCTATAAATACAGGGCTTTGCCGCTGTGGCCGCGAAATTTCATGAGTGATATAGCATCCATAACCGAAACAAACGGCGTGACGTACCATACTATTATAAACGAGCTTACGCGTGAAATCTTGCTGGATGTCTTTATCCGTCTCAGTACACGGACACAATTGACTCTAGTTCACGTTTGCCGGTTATGGTATGATATCCTTATTCCACAAATATATCGCTCTGTAATCGTTTGCGATGAAACGTATCCTTTGCTCCGTCGAACTGCCGAGGAAACAGCTGAGTCGAAACAATTGGGATATTTGGTACGCAGGCTGCATATAAGAGAGAATTTCGACAAGAAACAGGCAGCATCCCTCCTGCAGCTCTTTCCTTTTGTTAGACATTTGGGAGGCAGACTGGGTGAATATCTTGATCTGCTTTCTAATTTACCAAACTGGAAACGGCTTGAATCTATAATGTACGAAAGCGAAACAAGAAACGTACCTAGCGCCTTTCCTATCGAGTTTATGGCAACACGACTGGATTTCCTCGATGTGGACACGAAGCATCTTAGAGACTGGATAAATATATGTTCGAAATTACCATCTATAGCCTATTTACATCTGCGAATGGAAAGCGAGGATTTGGACGAGAGAGAAACGATATCATTCTCTGATTTGGACAAAACGGTAGATCACTTACCACATCTCGAGAGTCTAACATTGGTTAACCTGCGGATTGGCGGGGAACTACCCGAAGATATATTACCTTCTGATAGCCTGGAGTCTTTATTACTGTCAGAAGTTTCCAGTAGGGGAATAGGCCAGTAATTTGCCAGGAAATGCAATAGGCTTCAGGAACTGAGGTGTTGCTGAGACGAAATGGACGTGGAACTAAGGACATTGATCCAGTCATGTAGACAGCTCAAAGAACTAACTATACACGAGGAGAATGTTTACATGCCGTGTATGGATGTACTTCGGGAAATAGGTGCACCGGTAGAGAGGTTTGAATTTTTCTTGCACAATACGCCTTGGATCTGCAAAACGATTCATGACTTCCGCGAAACGCTTCTTACCATCGACATAATGTGTTATGAGGAGTTATCCATCCCGGAGATGCTCATAGACAAATTACAAGCTTGCCATTCATTACAGACCCTGCGTTTGCGAAGTTTTAGTGGCCATGTCGATATCGATTGGGCTTTTGCTCGGTGTGATCGTCTCCAAGAATTGGATCTTGGATGCGAGTCTATTGGCGTAAGCGACAATTGCCATCCATTGACCAAACAAAAGCTAATACGTATCTCTATGAGGGCGGACTGCATTAGCGATAAGGTGTTTGCGTATTTGGCGGGTACTTGTCTCAAACTTTCCTCCCTTAAATGTAGATTCTCAGGAGAAAGCAATCGGAGCCAGACTATTTGCTATCCGAGTCCAGGGCTTTCATCTCTATGTGTTGAAACGCCAAATGAGGCAGTGTGCAAGCTTACACAATTGAGTGAAGAGGAACGTATTAAGTTCAGGAACCAGATTCAAGAACAGAAGGACTGCACTATAGACGAGACGGTCGGTTGCACAAAATGGTTTCGATCGATATGGAACGAAAGCTTTCCAACCGTGTGCGCGATAGACTCCAATGAACTGGATACAGTCCTCTACAACAATAGCTCTAGTATGGAGGGATCAGAAAGAGATAGTGAGTGTCAAGGAAACGTACCAAATCTGCCTGTTGTATCGATCATATGTCCTTATGTCAATGAAATTTCCCTTGTACCTCTTCATTCAATACACAATTGACCAGTTAACATGAAGGATGAAGACTGCAACACATGCACACAGGCTCTTTAAACGTAGATTTCGTCCACTGGCCTGATACAATTGGCTGGTATACAGAAAAAAGAAATCTTCGAATCGAAGCTGAAAAAGGACAACCCTTCCCATCATTATACATTTTAAACACAAGCATATTTCGTTACCTAGAGGATACTTAGTAGCGTAACCCTATTCTACATATTAGCGGTAAAGACCCTGAAACACACTGTTTGCAAATGCCTGCGGTTCAATGCATCCGGATCAAAATCGTTTGCTATTTTATAACATATAAAGCTTAGGAGACATGGCAATGGTTGCCAAAACCAACTAATGGTTTGCTAAAATAGAGGATACTGAAAGGGGAAGATAAGTGATCAAGGGCAAAGCTACCTAATAACACCTCAAATTACACGCTCTTCCTCAACTGTGACCGTACGACACTCTGTATCCTTCCATTTGGCGCTCAATCGGACATCAGTAAAGTTTGCATCGTGCCAAATATGAATCATGTAAACGCCTGCATTCAAGATCTCATCTCCTGGCCAGTTTGGGTTTTGGAGGTAGTTGTCTTGCCTTGTGAAGTGGATCACCCACCCCTCATTTGCTCTTATACGGCTTTTATAGTTGACTGTTTTCACAATATGTTGCTGGATTTGTTGAGCGGTTTCTGTCACCACTAGTTCTAATACAGATGCAAACGAGTTTTGTTCTCGGAGCAGGATATCGCAGTGCAGGCTATCATTACGGTGTTGGCCAATGACTTTGTAGCTAATTCGTGAAAGCCAGTTCGTAAGAATTCTTATCATTTCCGAGGCATATACACTCTCTCGAGGTACGTGCTGGTCTCGACGATTGTTCACGCAGACAGGTGCTAGCTTGTGTGAAAATTGACGCGCCCCAGCTATTAGATCCTTGTCGAAGTATTGGAAGGTAGATTTGACAACTTCCACTATATCCAGCAAATTATTTGATCTCGTTGGAACAAAAGAATTCCGAGCATCTGGATATGCATCTGGAATGACAATGCTTTGAATAAACGCGTCTATAAGAGGCGATGCAACTTTAAAACCGCCTGTTTCAGGTTGCAATACGCTTAGGACCATGAGGTATTCTTCAAGTTCGCGATTTCCGTACGCAAACACTTCACTTGTGCTGCCAAGATAGTGAGACCGATAGTGGGCCAAGGCAGAAATTTGCCTCTCTGACTTTCCTGTGAATTCTTTAACCAACCTATTATATGCTGCACATTGATCCATATAAGGGAGTACAATATTTTGGATATGTCCCCAATGATCAATGTCAAATCGTTGAAGGTCAGGTAAGTTTTCAACGTATTTCTGGATTGCAAAGCCACAAAGTTCGACCAATCTCGCATGTCTGTAATAAGAAACTAGTATTCAGAACTTTAGGAAACTGAGACGGAATAGCACAATCTGTAGCTGCTTACCCATTCGTCATTAGGAAGATATCTTCAATAACCCTATCATCAATAGTCATACTGCGGTCCTTTGCAAACTTATAATAGAGTTCAGACACCTGGTCGAGTGAAAGGTTTTTGTTTTGTAAGTTTACACCAATATTGAACGGCGACAGTCGTGGATGAGCTTCGTTCAACATAAGGATACCATAGGTACCAATAGCAATGATGGAGTGGATGGCAATTGTTGGGATCTCCTGAGCCCTACTCGGATCGTTCCGGATAGCACGGACTGCAGTTAGCATTGAAGAGCAGGCTTCAACTGCATTATCCTGGCGGAGTGTATCAAACTCGTCAAAGAAAATAACCACGGGGCGGTCCCATCTCTTGTGAAGAGTAGAAAAAGCATGAATAAAGTTGTTGACGTCGTCAAAATCACACGGAAGTTGATATCTTTGCTTCATACTAAGGCTAAGGCTACTCCAGAAGGCTTCTGGGCTAGAACTGTCGATCATTAGCAAGTCAACGCTGTTTCAAAGCATTAACAGTTAGCTAATTGTACGACGTACTTTTTAATTGCAACAGAAATTACTTACTATATACATTCATAACCATCCTTCGTAAGCGTGTCCATGACGTCCACGACGCGGGAAGATTTCCCAGAAGCCCTGGCCCCATACAGCCGTACAAATTCACCGCGTCGTATCGTTGCGATAAGAGGCTGATTGCTCTTTGTTTGATCAGCGTAATAAACATATTTTCGCCTTTCCTTGTGCACTGTGAAGCCGGTCATGAAACGTTTGACATCTGGTAAGGGGCGATGTTCGTCGCGTACTCTTTTCACTGCTAAAATAGGCATTAATAATTCATGCGTGGATAGGATACTGAGCGAAGTTTTCCTGCATTAATCAAGTTCAATTACTTAATAATGTAAAGTATTACCTGATCGAGGCCGCTGAACCATAATGTATGCTACGTCATTAGGCGGTTTTGGAAAAAGCGTTGCAATGGATGTCCTTGGACGTGTCAGCTTCCTCTTCACGTCAAGTTCATTAAGTGTAATAGCAGAGCCTTTCATGTCTTCTGGAATCTCAACAATCCAGAGCGACAGTTTGTCCGCAGTAACGTCTTTGAAATCGATAGAGTTTTTGGCCTTGATGGCATCCTTGAGATCACCGACTGTAGCTGTGGAATCGATCTCAACAGAAAATGCTCTCTGCATAGACTCGCCTTCGACGAGGCAGAATAGCTTCAATGGAATGTCCGTTGGAGAAAAATGGGACATTGATCAGTGATCTCAGTTGAGTGAAAGAAAGAGCTGTCAAACTACTGCGCAACAATAAGCGTTCATTAAGGCAACGGAACAATGCCAGTTTTGCGGGTTTCGAAACTCTATTCGAGATCCAACCCGTTAATTGAAAAGTTGCCTTTTCTATCCTACGTTTCGATTTACCTCACAAGTACTAGGTGCATTTGTTATCTTTAAGATGGCTTGTGATAGCAGCACAATAAGGAGACTTTGATTGTATACAAGTTTGTGGTTTGTTCCATAAAGCTATGATTTGAATGAATAGAAATTAAGCTCGCGCAGCTCTTTTGCATTGTCAAAATAGAGCTAAGGACATTATTTATAAACATAGAGTAATTCAATAGCTGGAAAATTTTCAGATTTAAAGGGCGTAAACAACAGTTCAGAGTGAGAAAAGGGGCTTGGTACAAATGGCATTCTTTACTGATGTTTAACTAGCGTTTATTTGGAAATGAACCCTGCTCAAATGTCTTTTACTTCATTCTGGAAGTAATAAAAAACTAATATTGAATGGCTAATCCAGGCCTGACACTTTAAGCTAACCATTTTACGTACTGAGGCACAGTTTCAACCCGTAAGTCTGTCGTCAGCTTTCGGTGAATATCTTCCGATACCTGCCTTTACCTTCCACAAAGTTTCTTCAAAGGGCTGTAGAAACCAAAAATATGGGGGCGAGTAGAGACCTTTACAGCTTCTGTTCTCAATAAGATAAATTATTAGCCAACGATGTGAACATCGCTGCACTGTCCTTAATGACAAATGGCTTCTCATAGCATGTTTATCCAACATGTGCATGACGTTTGATATCTGAGGCAGGACGTGTTCTTTCCATACATCAATCCAAATACTAGCTGTCGTTGCTTTTTCTATTAAGAGTCATCCTCTTTACCTACAACGTCATGGAATTGATCAATGCGTCAACGTCTTGTTTCACCTTCCTAAATTGGATCATTGATTAAGAACGATGTAGAAGCCGGGAATATGATGTTAATGATAAGTGCTTGCAGCTCTTGGTTAGGCTATAAACGGCCGCTGGTATATTTATTAGAAGAATGTCCACTAATGATATGATGACACTTATATCCATGTTTATCCAGCACATCCATAGCATTAGATATGTACGACAAGAAGTGTTCTATTCGTGTACGAATCCGACGATGAAGTGTCGTTGCTTCTTTTCCTTCAAAGCCTTCTCTTTTTAGAACATCGAGATTTCTTTACGTTTCGTTAGAGAAATATCTATCAGCCCCGTCTTCGGTATGAGAACTAATATGGTAATCCTAATTTCCTTTCCAATTGTTACAGTGTGGCTTGCTTATGTCTCCTTGAAGAAGGTTTCTTTGAATACACAAGTCGAAACCAGCGTCATCAAAGGCAATACAATATTTAGTGAAGTCCAAGACTTGCCTTTCCCCCCATTCACCAACGTTTTGGTTTCGCAGAAATAACCACCCTACCATGATCACCTGATAGCCATCCTACACGCCAACTTACACAAGCGATTCCCTACCCAACGATCCATTGGTAGTCTAAGAGACAGTGGACGTGTGCAGTCAGATAAGGCATTTTGAGCTTTCGGTTTGAATCCCATTAATCCAAGTTTCCTTAGCAAATACTGTCTCTTGCTTGCCTTGGACATCAACCTTACATGTCCTGCACGGTTACTGTTTTAGAATGATGTTGTATGCCAGATAAAATTAATTGTGCGCCTGTATTGCTGATTTTGATTGGCCATATGCTGGCATAAACCAAAAATCGTTTTTTCTTCCGTGCACCATATCACAAAAAAACCTTATTTCTTTTTCCTTGAATTGAAGGACCATAGTGAGAGTGGTTTCAATACTTGAAGTGTATACTATCTTTTCCTTTTTAGCTCTATTTCTTTTCTTTTATTTAGTATTGATCATTAATAAAAAGGAACATAAATCACGAAAACAAGTGATAATCTTACAGTTGCAATAAGTTGGAGAACAAAGGGAAGGGAAAGGTTTGTTTACATAGTTCTTTTTGATAATTTCTATAATGTCAAATTTCGATACACAGAAGGAAAGTAGGGGATTGTGTAGGGAAGAAAGGGAAGTAGAAGGCAAGATGTGGACTTAATCAGGAAGTGTCAGCGTATTTTTCCTTCATTACCCAACTATTGCCGACAAGACCACGGCCTTGTTTTATTGCCATTCGATAATACTTTGCAGCCTTGAAGATATCCTTCTTCACACCAATGCCACGTTCATAACAAAAAGCCAGATCGTTCTGTGCATCTGCATCACCTAAATTAGCGGCGATTTGGAAATAATACACCGCCATTTCAGCATTCTTTGGTACCTGTTCGGTTTTTTATGCAATCAGTTCCAAGTTTTTTTTTTTTTTGGTTCAAACAGTGCACATCAGGATACATTACCCCCCAACCATGTCGGAAACACACACCGAGTTCATGAATCGCTAACACTAACTCCGACTTGGCTACTTTGGTGGAACTGGCTATACCCATCTCGAGATCGTGGACAGCACATTCAGCCGCCTTTTGTAAATGCATCACAGCAGCAACCGCATCCTGTCGACAGCCCTAAAAAAGCAGAAAATAGGTAGCTTTAATATATGAACTGCTTGACACGAAGTTTATCTCTTTTTTCTTCGCTTTTACCCAACCATGCCGTAAAGCAATCCCATAGAAGAATAAACCTAATGGCGAATTCTGTTCTGCTGATAATCGCCAATACTGGGTTGCTTTTTCTAATTCACCATGTTCATGGTAATACATGCCGAGTTGCAAATTCTGATCTTCTTCATCCAAGTTTATGTTGACGTTCTCTTTGTTATCGTGTCGAGCAGTCATCATCACTTTCTTCTGTTTCTCGTCGTGGGTGATATCAGACAGCGAGGGGCTTAAGAGACAGGGGGTTGAGGATAGGGCATGAGGTGTGGAGAAAGGTCGTAGTTTTTCGTTTATTCGTTTTTGGGCTATGGTTTGTTCACTGGCAGAAACGGCAGGACTTGGGAAGAATGAAAAACGTTTGTTGTTATGGCTGTTCTTATTATGTTCGTCTTGTTTTGACCATATCTTTCGAAGTTTGTGCATGTTTAGTCAAGTAAGAATAAGGGTAAGAAAGGGAGAAGTGAACAAAAGTAGTAAAAAGAAGCAGAAGAGGAAGAAGAAGAAGAACAAGAAGGGGTTACGCCACTTTCCAGAATTGGAGGGGAAAGCCAAAAGGTCATTGTTCCTCTCCAGGGCGATCATCTGGACGCTTTTAAATAGCTTCGTTTTTTTTTTCGGTACCAGATCTGAAACCTAGGCGATGAAAAGGCCTCAAATTTCCCAACAACAAAATTTAGTGAGCTATAGCCTAACTTTGTGTTCATAACATAAAATCCCATTATATAGTAATTACATAGGTTTATCCGCTTTGTAACCTTACCTTAGACTCAGCTCCATATTCTGAGGCTTTGCCTCCACAGCCTTGTTCAGAACCTTACCTTGTGTAATCGATCAAGCCTCCACAGCCAGACACTGATTTGCATAAAATCATAAGCCTCATCCAATCAAAAAATAACATAGAACGAAAGCTTGAACAACCCACTGCTCATTCCGAGTCCAACCTTGTGTCGCAAAGCGTATCTCAACATTAGGCACCTGGTGGTCACCAGCCCAACCGAGTATACTCTGATTGCCATACAAGTTCTAGTACAACAAAATGTCAATTAAAATATTGTGGGCTGACTGCACTATAGCATCATTGCTATTTCACAGTATTGACATTTTAGCTGTCGCAGCACCTCAACACTTCCTCTTCCGGTTCCTGGAGCTTTCTTTACGAAGCCCTAGATGATCGCTTTATCAAGATCAAGACTGAATCAGCGTGTTCTGTAAGATGATATCAGGTATAAACGCTTCTGATCTGAAATTGATCATACACTTAAGCATGTTCCTAATTTCCCATACGATATGTTTGCAATGAACGATGTCAGCCCATAGAAGTGTTTGAAGGTTGTGACCATATAAAATTAACGAACTTATTGACATGGACTAGGTAGAATCTGAGAAATAGTCAAGTCAAGAAAGGATTGGCACTGTAACCTGAGGTCATTGTACGAACCATATATCCAAAAAATGGAATAGCTCATTTATCCGTTTTATATATTTTACTTAAAGCTTTGCTTCCAAGAATTCAGCTCTATTCTGAGGCTTTGCAACAGCTTTTTCATAGTCTTCTTGCGTAATCGGTCGAGCTTCCACCGCCTAACGGGATTTTGCATAAAACGGTAAGCTTCATCCGATCAGAAAAGGTAGTAGCAAAGAACTTACCGGATTGTAACCTACACGAGGCTGACTTGGATTGGCATTGGCCTTCTTGTATATACTGACAACCACTGCTCCACCAAGTCCAACATTGTGCTGAAGAGCATATTTTACATTCGGCACCTGGCGATCACCAGCCCAGTTGCGTAGTTGCCATACAAGTTCTAGTACAATGAATTATCAGTTAAACGCTCTGTGGCTGGGTGCACTAAAGTATCACTACGATTATTAACTATGGCATCTTTTCTGTTACCTGTGCATTGAGCCAAGCCTGTGGCACCTAATGGATGGCCTTTCGAGATCAGACCACCCGAAGGATTGACAACATATTTGCCACCATATGTATTATCTCCGGAATCAATCAATTTGTGTGCCTCGCCAGGAGCAGTCAATCCCAAGCCATCGTACGTCAATAACTTTGAAGATATAACGATTCAATCAAACCCTCCTTCTTTTCCTGTTCTTTCCTTTCTCTCTCTCTCTCTCTCTTACTTCGTTAGCTGAAAAGCAATCGTGTAATTCAACCACTTGGACATCCTTGGGTGTAATACCAGCTTTCTTGTAGGCTTCCACAGCAGCACGACGAGTCATGTCCACACCTGCCCATTCGATCGCATTGGTGGATAACATGCGAGGGGAATCCGTGGCCATAACCTGAGCAGCAATCTCCACAGCTTGATCCATCAGACCATGTTTGTTAACAAAAGCTTCACTAGCGACGATAACACATCCTGCACCATCCGAAGTAGGACAGCATTGCAATTTGGTTAATGGACCAAATACTTTGGGTGATTTTTCAATTTGCTCAAGTGTATAGATGTCGCGGAATTGAGAATAAGGGTTCTTTGAACTTTTCGACCAAAAAAAAAAGAAAAGAAAAAGAGAAAAAGAAAATAAAAGGTTATGTCAAATAAATAAATAGGGAATAGATGTGGTGATTATGCACTGGTTGATTCGCTTTACCTGTGTCGGTGATTCTTTTCGGCAATTTTGGCCAAATGTTTTTCAGTGGCTCCATAGCGCTTCATATATTCAATACCGGCATTACCGAAGATCTGAGCTGCATTAGGAGCCTTGGCATCCATACCCACTTCACCTGCCATGATGATATTGACATGATCTATAAATATTAGGTAGAAAGAATGGTCATTATCAGTATTTTTCCCACGACATCAAGGATTTGGTACGAATGTTTAGACTGAATAGTTTTGGTGTGCTTACCCAAGGGATTGGTTCGGTCATTAAATGTGGAAGTAAGGGAACCTCGGGCCATACGTTCAAAACCAAGTGCAAGAGCACAATCCACCGAACCCGATGCGACTTGATTGCGAGCCTGGTATAAAGCTGTGGATCCCGTGGAGCAATTGTTGTTAACATTGATGATGGGAATCTGGGTCATGCCCAATTGGTACAACACGCGTTGACCTGCCGTGCTGTCACCATAGACGTAACCACAAGCAGCAAATTGAACTTCGTCATAAGTAATATTGGCATCTCTCAATGCCTTGACAGCGGCCTCAAGACCGAATTCTAGAATAAGAATAATAGTAGAATAAAAGAAAATAAAGGTTATTCAGTCGCTTTGCTTTTAAAAAAAGGCCTGACATGGATAGTCAAATGGTGACATCTGCAGCATGCCCCATTCTCGTTCTTTTTTTTTTTTTTTTTTTCGTTCTTACCAGGGTAATCTACCTCACCACGAGGCTTGATAAATTTGGACATGCCAACACCAACAACATAGACTTTGGCCATGATTTGGATATAAATGTTTTGACGGAAGAAAAAACGTAAGAATGTGGGGAAGAGAGAAAAAGAGACAGATTTCTTCCCCGCTTTAAATGTGGAGGCGGCCTGTCACATGCAAAGTTGGCACGGCTTCAATCCCAACCGAAAGGACCTGTTGACTCGAACGGTTACACAGACAGAGTAATACATATTACTGATATCCATTTGATCCTAATTCGTCATGTGGGGTAAACAGTACAAGACATAGTTCGGTCTTTCCTTCTTTTTGCCGTCTTTTATGCAGCAGCGCGCTTTATACTATTCGGTACTCACAACTTGGGAATCCTGGTAAGCTTCTCAAACGATAATAGCTTCTGTACAGATCGTGTTTCTATATATAAAACACCCATTGTATCGAAAAATAAAAAGCACGAGTACACATAGTCGATCAGCGATCAGTTTTCCTTTCTTTTCTTTTCTCTTTGCCCACATTAGTAAGCAAAGAAACAAATGGTGTATATTATTTTTTTCTTCTATGACATGCAATGGTTACAAAACGGAAATAAGGGGGGCAAAGCCCCTTGGACCTGGGGGTTGCTAACTTGGAGAATCGAGTTCCTTCTTGCAGCACAATCTCCAAGGAAAAAAAAAGAAGCATGGTTATATCCAGGCAAAATAAGTAATGAGAAAAAGGGTATATCGTTCTTGTACAGGAAGCGTTTGTCTCTTTTCAAAGCGGATAGATTTCATTTTTGTCATCCAACTTTTCTAAAAGCAGTTGGCATCGTACATGAAGCCGACTCTCCCAATCCGAGTCTCCGTTTTCAGGTACACTGCTGTTGTCATCAACTACTGCATGACTGTGCCGAACAGAATAATTCTCAGAACGCTGAATCCAATCGCGCGCATCCTTCGCCTGTTGCTGCTGGAAACAACGCAACGCTGCCATCTCATACATCGCATAAGGGATCACCCAATGATCTTCACTTACACGGTCCTCTAAACGAATTGTCTGTCGCAAATAAAGCTCTGCTTTGGTATAATCGCCCAATTCTCGTGCCGCCACCCCCAGTAAGAGATACAAAAGCGCTTCTTCCGATGGCGACTGTGTCTTGTCCGTGATGACGCATTCCAGCTGTTTTTTCATGTCTTCCAACATGTTGGGTGTCAATTGAGAAATACCATTCCACAGATATATAAGCTCCCATAGAGGGTTCACTGTTACCACTTGTTTCAACATAGCACCGTCTAACACAGATGATTGTTGTTGTTGTTGTTGTTGCTTCCGACTATCCCGCCCTGTCCGGCTTGTACCCGTCTTTTTATTGAAATCACGAGCCTTGTTCTTCCATCGCTTGATCCGATGCTCGGCAAATACTTCATTAGGTAGTAATCGACCTCCCATTTGTCGTTTACGATCCAGGATGTTGGGTATCTGGAGAAATTCGACCGCAGCTTTATCGTATTCTTCGTCGGCAAACATACAGCACGTTGCGATATAGTGATAGAATGCTCTTGACCAATTGTTCATACTTTCCAACCGGAAAAACGTCTCAGATGCTTGGAAATGGTCGCCCAGAAAAATTTGACCCCTAGCCTCCTATTAGTTATCAACAAACAAACAATTCACCACACAAAAGAAAGTGAACAGAGACATGGAATTCTTCCATTTTCCCAATCTCTTTGCCCTTTCTCTTTTTTTTTTCCCTCCGTTTGTCTCTATTTGTATATGTCTGACACTTACCACCCCATCTCGTAGACGGCCAATGCTTGCAGTTGAGCGAGTTCATTCATCATGGTGCCATTCTTCTTGGCGGAAGTCGTTCCGTTGATGCGAACATCGTTCGTAGACTTGGAGCGCACATTTTCACGTCGTCGAGCGTCTCGCAAGATCTCAACACCTTTGCGCGTTTTGCCTTCCATTTTACACAGTTTGCCTTCCAAAAGCTTCCATATTTTCCCGCATGGATACTTTTGCTTCATCTGGTCCAGCATTGCCCGTGCGTTCTCCAGACTTAACGAATTAGGAAGCAATTTTGGGTGAATGAAAAGCGAAAGATTCGTGTAATAGGCTAGCAATGTCAGTGCGCTCAGCGAAGAATACAACCCCTGACTGCTGTAGGATTTTTGTAATAAATGCAGGGCAAAGGGTCTGGAAGAATGGAATCCGAGAGTATTCAGTATCTTGTTCACTAAATTTAACCCCGCGCCAAAAAGAAAAAAGGTCAGCCTTTAGTATAAATCTTAAAACTACCCATCATGCTACCTTTAGGGGGTAACAGTGAGAAGATCAGACTGAAAAGCCCGATCCCAAAGTAGATTCCGCTGTCAATCGCGTTATTACTGATCGATGGCTTCCGCTCAGTGAGGGTATCTGGTTGTTCAGTAGGACTACTGGGGGTACTATTATGATTACTATTCAACGACCTGCGTTTGATCCGTGATGGTAAGGAGGTAGTGGAGGCGGCCGAAGCAAAAAGCGCATCCACACTAGCTTTTCGGTGAAAAATGTTGAATCGCTTCTCAGACCAAGCATGGGAGGAAGACGCAAAGATACTTGATAGAGAAACAATTTCTGGTTCGCCCACCAATTTTTCATTCAGCACTGTCGAGGCGGTCGCTGTACGTCTTAACGATTTCTTTCGTCGTGGATGCTTTTTCTTTCGTAACGAAGCGGCGTATTCACATGCTCTTTGACCTGTTACTAGCTCGAACATCTGCTCGTACATCTTGTAGGCTTTCCGTAATTTATAAGCCGCTTTCATATATTCGAACCAGCTCGTTCTAAGAAACTGAATGGTCGCGGACATCAACATACAATTCGTCTGAAGAAGTTCGTACTGCATTTCGGGTGCATGATCGATGGGAACAGAACTGGATGGTCGACTTGACTCGTTCACGGAGGGTTCCGCTTCACCAAACGATATAGACACGACCGATTCATTGGATAGATCGAAACTGTCACTTCTCCGCTGACTGACGATACTGTCGGACTCGCTGCTGTCGTCGGAGGGTGAGGAAGAAGATGATTTTTTTGATTTCCAGCCTCGTCTCCGCGCCCTCTTTGCAAATTGACAAGAAAGGGTTTCGGCCATTGCGATTCTATCCAATGCATTCTGGATTTTATCCGATTCAAAGCTGAGCATTGCCTCCACGAAAGCCATAAGTGAATAACCCACAGCGTGAAAAGGAGAGTTGGTAGCATGCTGCATAAAAATACTTTCGGCAATGTCAAACTGGTCATCGAAAAAAGCATCCTGTTCGAAGAAAAGCAAGAACGAAACGCAATGCATGAGTGTCTCTCATGGCATGTGACTAAGACGAACAAAGTGCCTACCAATCCACGTTGTGTCTCTGCAATCCAGAATTCAAGCAATTGAGACGATGGAGGATCGGGTGCTGAGGAGAATAAATTGGGTGTATTTGACGAGGCATATTTTAACGTCGACGTGATATTACTGAGCTGTTGCCTGAACATAACCAAAACTACAAGAAACTTAAACCAAAAAAGAAAGCAAAAAGAGAAAAGAAGAAAAAAGAGAAAGAAAGAGAGAGAGGGGCGGGAAAGGGGAGGAAAGGGACGAGGAAGAAACCCCTCAAAAAACACAAAAAAAAGTTGAGTGCCAATGCCCTTTTAGGTCCCGCAAATTAAAGCTGCTCTTATGTTCTTCATCAACCGCCCTTTCCAATGCGTGTATAGCTTCTTCATGTTGGATTGATCTACAAAAAGCACGTTTTATAATTAGATTTCCCGAAGTTACTGAAACAATAACAATCTTTCCTTATGAAAAAAGACAGCATCTCATCTAACTTATTGTCCTTCAATTGGATAACTTCATCAATCTACACACGCTTGCGAGACAGTGTGACATTTCCGTGCATCAAAACAAGGGAGGACATCCTTGTAACTAGATTTAAATCGTGGTCTTCTCTCTATCCGCGCTGTCGAGCAGCTTTGATTTGAACCCACTTTGGTACTGACATCTTTCCACGGTCTTTCAAACTTGTTTATGAAAGTCGGGTTACACTCCGCACGCTTCATGCAAAATTCTTTTCATTCAACATCTTTGGAACTCGTCTGTGCCGCAACAAACCAACAAATACTCTCTTTCTCACACACAGGCTTGTTTCTTGATAAGGTTGGCTAAGTAATCGGGAATAATTCCCATGGTAACTGTCACACCATGCTTCGTTGTCCTGATAACTTGCTCTCTTTTCCACAGGACGTTACAAGGTTTCTTGGCCATAGTGCCCTGAAATAATAGAAAGAAACAAGTGCATCTTCCCCCACATCCTACAGCCTTTTTGTCAAATCAGTAACATGGGGGTGGCCGTGCACGGGGGTGGATCACAAGAGATAACAAATGGTTCGCGTGTCTGTAGAAAGTATACGAGGAAAATGCATGTCCAAAGAACGATACAGACATACCGCATAGAAATAATGTAATTCTATTAAAAGATCAATGACATAAAATATAGAACGTTAGAAAATCTGTTCTGTATCGAATCAAGCGTCTACATTATTGAACATTTCGTTATGGTTAGCACTAGTTTGCATTGGGTCAAGCAGCTGCTTCCATTTTATGCTTCTCTTCGGTCCAACAACATCACTTGTATTAGCCTTTCAACTTTCTTTTTGATTTTAGCCATGAAATCAAATACAATGATTACTCTTTTCTGGTTGTCCCGATTCCTTCGCCTTAAAAGGTAACTCTCCCGAAATAGAAAACAGAAAACAATGAATGAAAATGGCCATAGTCCAATACAACGCTATGCTTACTAAGATAATAGGTTTGAGCTTGTTCAACTAAAGTCCTAAAACCAAAACCGGAAATACAAATGATTTGCTCAGCCTCTTTTCACTACGTCCAGACCAGGAAGAAGCAAGTTGAATTTTCATCAAGATAAAAAAAAGGGCGGAGTAGCTGAGAAAGGAAGTGTATTTGTATGTGCTACATGAATTCTGTGCTTCGCACCTAGTTCAGTCACCGCCGGTGGCACCCAATTCCGGGCTTGCTGTTACTTTATCGCAAAAACGGGTTTGTTGCGTGCTCAATGACAGAATAACAAGGTCAAGTCATTTGCACGCCAAATGAATAATCTGTTCTTTATTTTTATGGATGAATTATTCTATATCGTGAGCATAAGGACGGTCATTCTCCAGTAGAGTCTTTTTATGACTAAAAACAACTTTATCAAGACGGATGCAGTAAGGAGAAGGCTGCAACAACCAAATTATAGTTCACTCATTTGCAGCTTTTCCTTTGAATAGTCAAAACTTAGTATGCAACTGAAATCATTGTGAAAGGCTCTATTTGCACTTTATGAATTATGACTGAAAACGATATAAACAAGAAACAGGATAGTAGTACAAAATACCTTCATTAGGAAAAAAAGCCAAACAATATGACTCATAACTTCTTCTATATGCAATGCACAATAAGAATGATTGGATGGGGATACGCTTTCTGTTATGTTTATCTACAGCATCCACTTTTGCCGTCCGTCGAGAGCCATCGCGGGCGACGAAAGCGGACTGTAAGCGGAGAATATACACGAAGAGCACGTTGACCGCACCTTACACAAAATCATGTATCACTTTACGAGGGCGTTATTCAGTTACACGAAACTCTGCTAAGCCAAAGTAAAATGAACCCTTAGTTAGAGAATATGCTCATATCAAGTAGTTTTGTCATTCCAGACTTCGGTAACATGGCTTGCATCTCCGGTACATGAATGTATGTTTTAAATTACCAGCCAAAGTGGAAAAAAAGGCTTACTGTCCATAGCCCCGCTTTAACATGAGGCTCAAAAAATTACCTTTAGCATAGACTTGCAATCAAAAACTCGTTGTATTTTGACGTTGTAAGCTTTATTTGCATGTTGGTTTTCTGTGTATTTGTCCTGCAAACCAATTCTTAATATGATAATTATTCAATTGGAAGAGATAGAGATGCTTTGGCAGGAACGCAAACATGTAGACGCGAATTAGATAAATCACAAGTGCGATTACGCATGCATGTACCTCTTTAGGAAATGGTCTGATTTGGAACGAATTTGCACCGCCAAAGCAGTGTACATAAGATAACTTCATGCAACTCTATATATGGATAAGGATTGGGTGGTACACATGGCCCTGAACAAAAAAAACAAGGGCTGATTATGTATGTTCAAATTTTTTGTGTGCAACCGATAAAAAACAATACTGAGATATGATCGCATTTTTTTTTCTATTGTCTGTCTCAAAGGCTCTATCTATGCACTCAAACGTTTCTCTTGTGATCGGAGGCTGATCTTCCACATCCTTTTTGTTTGCCATTTCTACATTAAATAGATTATGGAAACTGGAGCATATCCTCCATTGGGGCCAAAGCCTAGCGATGAATAGGGGAAGCATCTCATGTGGGGTATACTCGATGTTTGGAGCTTAATTGTTGTCTGGATTACTGTACATAACGAAAAACATCATAGCAAAGCCAGGTGCCCAAAGTCATCCGACCCCAGTCAAGCAAAATGGCGAATAATTAGGAGTCTTCAACTTTATGTAACCTTCAGCCGGATAAAATGTTGCGGTTGGGCGCAATAGTAAAAGAAAAAAAATCTACCTTTCTAAACCGAGGAAAGTCAAAAGGTTAAATTGTTTGATTTATTTTAGGTAGACTAGGAGAAAAAGTGGGGTTTGCTTTTTCGTGGGTGAAGGGATAAACATTTGACTTCTGGCAACGAAAAGCAAGATAGCACCAAACCTTGCATTAGCTAAGGTTTGAGAGGCGGAGTTCTCGTTCTTTGTCTGTTTTACTGACATCAAAGAAAAGCAAGGATCGATCGGAACCACTTCCTTTTCTGGATTCGCTGTTGCAAAATAAAACCCAAGATATACCTTCTTTTCTTTCCATCCAATCAATGGTGTCAGATCACCTGGGTTTCCATAGCTGCATTGCAACATCCTCAGTCAAGTCCAATAGCAGTCCAAGTCCCATCTTCTTCTGCAGCGTGGTGGCTGGTGACAGAGATGTGAGGGCTCGTTTTTTAGTGGATGCATAAAAATAGCATCCAAGTTACACGAAAAGTTTGTGTGGCGCACGCCCTTGGTAACGGATCTGTTTCGCCACTGTGCAAAAATGATGTTTTATTTTTATAACATCCCATTGGCAGCAAAAAGGTTGAAGAAAAAAGTTTACATTAAAACAGCTAGCTCGGTAGGAGAGATCATTGTGATACAAAACCATATCTTTGGGCATTAACAGCTAATGCGGTAAATCAAATATAAGTAGCCGCGATTTGCGGACAACAATGGGTAGTTCATTCTCCTCTTCTTCCTCCAAACCACAAAGTCCAAGTTTCCCTATTTCTCTAAATCATGGAACATATCTCAGTCAGTGCGCCTATTGCTACTACTGCTATTTCTTGTTCTTCGTCTTCTCTTTTTTCTGTTGGTCCAATGGTTTCATCGAATGAGTCCCATTCACAAAAACTCCTCCCTTATACAACTCATCCTCATCCTCATCAACAACAACAACAACGACCAGATCTTCACCAAGAACAAGTTTCTCCCCCTGCATATACGCCATTTAATGCGTCTTCTTTAATGCAGAATCAAGATCAGACAACCTATATACCGGAATTCACCATTACCTACCAAACCTCCCCTCACGCCCTGACTTCCTGTCCATCGCTGTCCTCTATTCAAACTGACTCAAGCTACCTCCCTCTTAATTATGCTGCTGCTGGCGATATGGTCCAACAACAGTCTTTTGGGCAGCCTGCACATGAAAACCGTGAACCTATCCTACAATGGTCATCGGATGCTTCCATGAATGGCATGATGACAACGGTAAATAAAATGAAAAACGATTTTCGCAGTTTTCTTCCCTTTGTCCGAAGATCACCTATACGCTAACACTGTTAGTTTGATTTAGACACCCGCGTGGTCATTGCCCGACAGCAAAAACCCAGAAATGAAAGATGACCAGAAATGGCAGCTAGGTTACTCTAGCAACGTGTCTCTTTCGCAAGAAGGCTACATCGCAAACCTACGCAAACAATTGGATGAATCACGAAAAACAGAAGATGAATATAAACTACGTATTCAACAATTGATGGATCTAGTGGAGAAGCAAACACGCAAAATTACAGAATTACGCGATGAACTCGCTATGGCCCATTACCAAAATGTAACACGTCCTCCGAGCTCATCCGGTTCAGTACACTCTCCCAACTGATGAACTTTCCCATGCGCTTGTTTTTTTTTTCCTTTTGCTTCTAATCGTTCCGACTCCCCTATGCTCCATTTAACTATGATGAATTCACTATGAACCCATGAAAAAGAGCAGAAAATCAAGAAAAAAAAAGAGAGATTATACCAATTTTCAATAAAAATATGCTTATGGTTGTTTTCTTGGTAGGCATTTACTTGCAGGTTTCTCAGAGTAAGTTAAAACATGAATGAACTTGCTTGATCCGATTGTATAATGAAAGACCCCTCTTTGCCGGCAAAGTCGAAGCAGTATTCAGTGTGCAAGATTCCAGAGATGGTTTGCCATTTTCTGTACTTTTCTCAGATTGTCTTGGTGCTAATAGGGGGCCAGGCGTACTGTGTAGGGTGCCGTTTATTGGCTTCTCAATTTGACTATTTACTATTTGTTTTGCTATAATGCTGTTGCAAAAAAAGGAAGAAGATAGTTGGTAACAACAGAACATTTGCCATGCCTCGTACTACCATTGTTTTAACTAGGACCTTTGTTTTGTTTCTTATGGGCGAACAGGGTATACCCACAGATCCTAATTTCTAAGCATTCGGCTGTGCAAAGAGGGTCTTTACTATACTTGAAAGTTTATTTCAACTGGCTCGTGACAGTAGGGATGGATATGACCGTTCGGGCAAATAGTTAAGATGAAATATTCCCCATGAAGGGTAATTTATCTTTTTTTAGATCATCGTGTGAACCTTATCAGAATAACGTTCGCTAAGGCATAGGTTGTACAGAATTACAACCACTGTACACGTAACCCTAAACATCCCTCCCTTTTTTTTTGCTTGTAGAAACCCAAATTATGAGTGCTTGGACTGGAACAAATAAAAAAAAGTACTCTTTTGACCTTAATACCAGAAGTTTTTATCTCTCTTTCTTTCTTTCTCTCTTTTTTTTTTTCAAAGCCCCGTAAAACTATGTCTCTCTTTAATAGTAAAGTAACCTTATTTAAAAGCAACAAGAGCCGAAAGCCTCATACTGGGCTTTTGCCTTTTTCTTTTGCTAACTTTATGCCGCGCACTGCCAATAGTTATTTCCACGTTGCTAACTCCTCTTCCTCATCGGAACAACTATCCGTTCCCCCCTTTTTTTTTATAGCTAGCTGAAAAGAAATGTTGTTCTCTGAAATAGAAGTCGTCCGTTTTTCGCAACAGTTCCGTAGAGGTAATTCTTATGCCCGTGTTGATCCCCGATAGTTCACTGTTTCTTTTCAAGATTGTTTATGCGGTTCTTCCGGATCCGGGTTTGGATGATCTTTGACCGATGACATACCATGATCAGTATCCAACCTATCAACTTTGTCATACCCAAGCGTTGGGCTAGACTACTTTCAGTAGTTCGGCGTTTATACGCCGTAAAAGGCAAGCCTAAAGAGGGGAATAGGGACGGCAGAAAGTTCAGGCAGCTACATCATGCACAATAACAAACAATAACGCGGAACTTTTTGGCTCCGGTAGACTAATTGCATATCTTAGGTCATGCTATTGTCTTTGAGGCTATTTTCCTAAACAATTGCTAAGTTTCTTTGTTCTTTTCAACTTCGAACTTTGTGCCCGAACCAAAAAATACGATGTTCCATCTATCTCAAGCAAAAAAAACGCGTAAAGAATTCTCCTTCAGAATTAACGATTACTTGCCTGTTTTACACGGAATGAGAAAGAAAGTTGTACAATATCACTGTTTAATGCCGAATTGTCACGTCTCCCACTTGGACACTTTTAAATGTGGATAAGAGTGTTTGCTTGTTCCCGAGAAAGACCAATTACATGGTATCGTCATAGTGAATAAAACAAACAGTAAGATGTGCGCAAATAACTATTACCAAAAAACAGGCTATGATTTCAGATGTCGTCATTACAATTCTTAAACAGGCAATCACAGTGTAACGCAACCTGTCCAACATGAAAAATCAAAAACGACTCGGGACGCATCGCCGTTTGTCCCGTTCAGAAAAGCTCTTTTAACTGATTACGAGATTTAACATGGACTCAGTCTAAGGAGCTTTTCTGACGCTTCAGCACTCGTACGCATCTGCATTTCCTTCAGCGATCGACTGATGCTATATATATAACTGTTCATCATCATAGCGCAATATCTCATTCATGGTCTGATTCCATCACTTAGCGTTGCCCCGTTTAAGCACAGATATTGCTCGTTAATTCCGTAAAATTCTATGGTCGTATGGATGTCCACAAGGAGCATTTTAGCTTTTACACCGCCGAATCCAGCTCATTGTCCGTGTCCGACAGCTGCCTTTGCTAGAGCATTATTGTAACACTATCGAAGAAGGATTCGGTGATGAAGCTCAAGATCAACATGAGTGTTTCTAAGTTGTGGTCACCTAGAGTTCTATGATCGAGCAGTGCCCAAAGTTCTGTGTTGGTCCAAACATGGCGACATGTGTGCCCTGCCATAACACCCAGAATATATACAGATGTGAAATCAGTTTGGGGCTGCCAAACATTTAGTCGAACATTAAGAAGAATGCTACCGACTGCAAGCGTCCAACATGCTTACACAATCACAGCAGGTTAGGTCAAAATTTTATCGCCTATCTATATAAACCATAATCCCTGTCTCGGTCAGATTTTACGAACAATTCGATGGGGCGTTTATACACAGAATAGAGTTTATAGGATTGCCCGAGGTCTCCGGCAACGGTGTCCCAGGCGCACTCGGCTTCTAGACTGTTTCAAGAAGTTACTTGTATCGTTTAAGCAATGATTGTAACCAGCATACGTATCGCAATCTTGTGAATTGTTAATACTCAAATTATGGGTTAATGGGGTAAAACGCTTGTATATCGGCATTCAAAGTGGGGTGGAGTAATAGCACCTGGCATCACCTCCGCTCGCAGGCAATGGCCTGGTCGGATCGGTATTACGCGAGATATTGGCGATATGATAGGCATGATCGTAGTCCATGCTATTCAATCCTTTGCAAGCTTTTCTCATAGGTCATAGTGTAACTATACGATGATCTACCAAACAGCGTATGACCACAATCAGCAAAGATCTCAAAGTGATATTAGATATTCATATCCAGAACATTGATTTTCGAGCATTGTGACCATAATATACGGTATGCCTTTTTCCCCTTTGTAGTTGTTACAATTTTACAGAATCTGTAGACAGTTTCCCATGTTCAAACGTGGTTTTAGGAATAGGGCGAAACTGAAAACAGATTGTTTTTGTCTCCCAAATGTAACTTCAAATTGTTTCAAGACAGAGCTGGTCATCGATTACTAAACGCAGGTCGACTGCAGCCCAAAGTCAAACGGCGCACGCTTTTACCTCGTTATCATTTAGTGAGCTATTGATTTAATGTATCCTGCGGATGATTATTGCAGAACATGGAAATGCTGATAGAATTAAAAATCCCTCTTGCATAGCTTTTGATGCTCGGAATCTTCTAAATTTTTATCATAGCTAGAACGAGATTGAAAGTCTTTTCACGCTTCTCCAATCGATGTAGCCCATTCATTACAGTTTCTATTTATCGTAGGATCTCCTATTTTACGTTTTACATTTTATTCGATGACTGAAATGGTAAAATCACTATCACGGCTAATCATTAGGTGCCAAAACGTGTCACGTCTAGGAAAATATTACAAATCAAAATTTTCTTTCTACATCAATATTGGACGAGAGGCAAGCATCAAATAAAGAGATTATCGAGAAATACTTTGGCAGACCGCATCTAGTTTGAACAGCGTTAATACGGTCTGCCTATTTACAGTGATATAATAAGGCTTGGTCCAATAGTGTAATCCCATGAACTGAGCGCCTGAGCAGCTGGTTGTCAAAAGGTAAAAAGGTTCCACGAGATTGATCTCC